>CACSLI010000228.1:600000-874536 GCA_902706615.1 Meloidogyne luci | reverse complement strand
TTATACAGAGAAAAATTCGATTTGTATTTTTGGAAATTAAATACTATTATGTTCCATTATTTAGATTATAAAAATAATTTTAAAAATAATTTAATTGGGAAAGTAATATTCGAATAATTAAACAGAATAAATTATAAACTTCGGAATAAAAACGGGATTTATGTGCTTTATTTGGGTATAATATCCCCTCTAAATAAAGTTAATACAGAGAAAAATTCGATTTGTATTTTTGGAAATTAAATACTATTATGTCCATTATTTAGATAATATAAAAATAATTTTAAAAATAATTTAATTGGGAAAGTAATATTCGAATAATTAAACAGAATAAATTATAAACTTCGGAAATAAAAACGGGATTTATGTGCTTTATTTTGGGGTATAATATCCCCTCTAAATAAAGTTAATACAGAGAAAAATTCGATTTGTATTTTTGGAAATATAATACTATTATGTTCCATTATTTAGATAATATAAAATAATTTTAAAAAATAATTTAATTGGGAAAGTAATATTCGAATAATTAAACAGAATAAATTATAAACTCGGAAATAAAAAACGGGATTTATGTGCTTTATTTGGGTATAATATCCCCTCTAAATAAAGTTATACAGAGAAAAATTCGATTTGTATTTTGGAAATTAAATACTATTATGTTCCATTAGTTAGATGAATATAAAAATAATTTTAAAAATAATTTAATTGGGAAAGTAATATTCGAATAATTAACAGAATAAATTATAAACTTCGGAATAAAAACGGGATTTATGTGCTTTATTTGGGTATAATATCCCCTCTAATAAAGTTAATACAGAGAAAAATTCGATTTGTATTTTGGAAATTAAATACTATTATGTTCCATTATTTAGATAATATAAAAAATAATTTTAAAAAATAATTTAATTGGAAAGTAATATTCGAATAATTAAACAGAAATAAATTATAAACTTCGGAAATAAAAACGGGATTTATGTGCTTTATTTGGGTATAATATCCCCTCTAAATAAAGTTAATACAGAGAAAAATTCGATTTGTATTTTTGGAAATTAAATACTATTATGTTCCATTATTTAGATATATAAAAATAATTTTAAAAATAATTTTAATTGGGAAAGTAATATTCGAATAATTAAACAGAATAAATTATAAACTTCGGAAATAAAAACGGGAGTTATGTGCTTTATTTGGGTATAATATCCCCTCTAAATAAAGTTAATACAGAGAAAAATTCGATTTGTATTTTTGGAAATTAAATACTATTATGTTCCATTATTTAGATAATATAAAAATAATTTTAAAAATAATTTAATTGGGAAAGCATAATATTCGAATAATTAAACAGAAATAAATTATAACTTCGGAAATAAAAACGGGATTTATGTGCTTTATTTGGGTAGAATATCCCCTCTAAAGAAAGTTAATACAGAGAAAATTCGATTTGTATTTTTGGAAATTAAATACTATTATGTTCCGTTAGTTAGATAATATAAAAATAATTTTAAAAATAATTTAATTGGGAAAGTAATATTCGAATAATTAAACAGAATAAATTATAAACTTCGGAAATAAAAACGGGATTTATGTGCTTTATTGGGTATAATATCCCCTCTAAATAAAGTTAATACAGAGAAAAATTCGATTTGTATTTTTGGAAATTAAATACTATATGTTTCCATTATTTAGACCTGCTTTCGTCATCAGGAGGATAATGTTTGAAATTACAAAGTGTTTTAAATTTAATTTTTTGATTTTAGAAAATCTCACTTTTTTTGATTTTTTAAAAAATCATATTTTTTCTTTAAATAATGTTGATTGCTTTAAAAGTATTTTTTGATATCGGATATGTTTTGATTACTTTTATCTTTCATTTTTGCTTTTTATTCAATTTTACAATTAAAATTACATTTTCAAATTAAAATAGAGAAGGAAAACCCCTTAGGTTAGCGAAAAACATGAAAAGAAGCGAAGTAAAACTCATTTTGCCTGAGCCACAAATTTCTGATAAAGAATTGGAAGATATTGTAAGGCCGTGCTTGTCCATGACAAGCTGAAAGAACACTTAAGCACACGCCCCATAAGGATAAGATAGGATTATTTAATACATGAGAAACAGTGGAAAGAGATCAGTCTAGTGGGGCCCAACGGGAGAAGGAAGCAATCACTTTAATCTTAGTTGTTAGAGCAGCGACGCTAGCTAATTGTTTTATGATTAATAAGCGCTAAAGTTATATTCCCGGGAACGTTCTCTTTTGTTATTCATTGTCGACTTATATAATCAATTATATTATTATCATTTTGTCAGCTTTAACTCTATATAATTCAATCGCGATTTTATATTTTTACATTTAAATAAATATTATTTTATGCGCAATAATTAGGGCCTAAGCTTTGCTTCTAAAGGAGCACATACAACGTTGTATTTGAAGAGAAACTAGCCCCCACGGTGTCGATACCTCGCCTCACTTAATTTACTGGGTGGCCCAATACGTCTAAACCTCACTGGTAGCACCGGATGGTTCTTTTTGAAGAACCACTTCATATAAGAAAAACCATTAAAAAGAAAAGAATTTTTTAAACATAATTTAATTAATCTATATGTGCATCACAACTCAAACCAACACGATCAACGGCAATCACTTTAGAGAGAAGAAATAAGTGAAATTCAATCTATAGCCATAAAACCGTCTCAATATAGAACAAAATTACTTTCGAGAGAAAATTCGAACTTATTCGACGACTGCTAGAAGTCCCTATACAATATTTATCTTAACATATATTTTTGCTCAATATTACGAAATATTACAAAATTTGTTATTTTTTTTTTAAGATTGGTTATTCTTTCGTTTACTCCTCACGTGACAAATTTCCAAAATAACGAGGAAAAAGTAATAAAACAAGAAAAAGGGAGGGAAGCAAAGGAACTCAAAAAAAAATCGAAATTAAAACGCCCAGTCACAAAAAAAAAACTCAGGCGGAACTTGTTACATTTTTTTATATTATCTCTCTTGCCATAATTTCCTTCAGGTAAAAAGTGAATCATTATTGACAGCCTTGCATTCATCGGGACAGTGTTATTTATTTCTATTTAGTTTACATTTTTATCTGCATTTATTTATTTTTTTATTCTAAAGGCAACTTCACTTTTAGGGTCGAATATTAAATTTTTGTTCGAATTTAATTTTAGACGGCCCTTTCAGGTTTTGATAATTTCGAATATTACACCATGTATTTAACGAGAGTATATAGAAGATACGGGGGGTTTTTTAGGAAATATTTACAAAATGCTTACTTAACATTGTTTTACTGTTTTATAACGGATATTTTAATTCTATTTTATGTTGTTTATATTTTTTTGGGTGTTTCGAGTATATATTAAGTAAAACATAAAATAGAGAAAGTGTCCATCCCGTTGCAAAAAAGTAATAAATTTCAAAAAAGAAAAAAAGAACAAAAAGAAAAGGGGGAAGGAAATGAGAGAACTCAAAAAAAACAAAGTTTAAAGTTGCGAAAAAAAAATAATAGTCTGGTAATTTAGTTTTGGCTCTTTTTAGATTAACATAAATTTTTTAATTTATTCTATTTAACCTCTGTTTTGTCTAACTTTCCAAAAATGCAAAATGAAAATGGATGGGACCAAAACACATCTTTCTTTGTTAAATAAAGAAAAATATTTGAAATAAAATTGGTTTAAAAGACACTCATTCACAATTGGACAATAGACTATTTATTTTGGGTAACATTTGTACGAATTGTAATATAGGTTTGAAATTTATTCCACATTATTTCCCCCGCAATTCCTTATAAAAGCGGTTTTAAGATTAGTCATTGCCAGATAAAAGAAAACATTTTTCATTGGGAAAATATTATTTTTGTTTTCTTTTCATTTATATCTATAATTTTTATTCTCGTTTACAAATATTTACAATATGGAAATGCTTTTACCAGACATAAATAGAATAAGCGCCTCTTTCATTTTAAGACATTCTCAGAAAGTTTAAGTTGGTGAGTTAAAATATAGAAAGCCTATCAATTACAAGAAAAACAGTTTTCAAGCTTAACAAAATTCTATGTTTTTATTTTATAATTTACATTCAAAATTTATATTGTATATTGTGACATCTTTCTGATTTATTAGTAGATTTTTTTGAATATAATATGATGGACTTTCTGGAATATGTATACCTAATACTCTGAAAACTACAGTAACGATAAGATAATATAACTGACAATTTTTTAGATATTTAAACTTTGGATAAATAAAAGAGTGGGGAGAGTACCAAACAAATTAGCATTATTGGGAATAACTTAATAAAGAGGGTATTTTCCGGAAAGGTTTATAAAAATATTCTCAACAGAAATAAAGATCCTTAAAATTATCACAAACAGATATTGTGTTCTGAAAATTATGTTCTATCATTTCGCGTATTCGAAAAATTTATTTCTCATTATAAGAAATTTGCGAATTATAATTGCCGAATTTACATTTTACAAATATTAGGAAGAACATAAATAAATTTGGTTATAGTGGTTTCTAATCTATTCGTGTAGAAGAACCCCCATAAAAGAAGTTATTCAATTACTTTTTATTTCGTCAAATCTCACTGTTAAATCTTGTTAAATCTTTTTAAATTTACTTTAATTTTATTTAAATTTTACTCTCACTTTCAAATCTCGTTAAACTTTACTCTCCCGCCAAATTTACAACACCTTAAAATTTAATTTTACTTAACAAGCACATTTTGTTCATAATTTTATGTTTTGGTCTTGAATTTAAAACAAGACCACAAAATCTTATTAATTAAATCATTGTTTAGTAATTAAATTAGAAGCTTATTTTAATATAAACCTCAATCTAATAATATATAAATCATTCCTCAGTATTTTTATTAGTATAATCAAATAATATATAAACCTCAATCTTTTGCTAAAATTTTAGATTCCTATTCCCGATTTTTTTAACAATATTAAAGGAAAGAAAAGCCATAAGCCAAAATATTGTTTATAGTATACTAAGAGTAAAGTATCTCCTCAATCACGTAATTATTCTAATTAAAGTAGAGTTAAACTTTATGTACAAATATGCAAGGAGAAGTTTTAACGACTAGTTGTACTAATAACGGTCGTGGTTTTGGCTCATAGACCTTATTTTGTGGGTGTTGCTTGAAGACTCCTGGTGAAAACAGGGAAAATCTGGTTTTCTGGTCCAGAATTCCGACAGGGTTTCTTCTGTTAAAAGTGCATGTTTTCAGTCCCGTGTTTTGTGGAATTCTGGTCTTTAGTATAAAGTACGAAATTAAAGAAAAGTTGAACAATAAGCAAAAACCATAAGAAATTCAAAACCTATTCACGTGAAGCTTGAATGTTAGAGAGTAAAGGTCTCGAAATTACAACAAATGTAAAAACTAGGAGGGGGGATAAAATTATTACAGATTGAGAATTTAATGGATGGGAAACGAAGATATATGAAAGGCAATGTAAACAATTGTAATCTTTAATTTTATAAATGTTTTAAACACATTTATTTGTTGCTCTTTTATTATTTATTTGTTTTCAACCACATTACATTTACATATATTTGTTTCACACATTTAACGCCTGAATGGCAGATAAATTATTATTATTAAAAACTAACTAGTAAGAAGATATTATAATAAAGATGTAACAAAGCATAGCCTTAAGCATTAGGGGAAACAAATTCACAATTAAAATGTTATAAAATAGTTAAGGCTTAAGATAAAGATTGTCTTGAGAAAGGTTAAGAAAAAATAAATTTTTGTAATTTAAGAAAATAAACTTCATGAAACAATAAAATAACTGTTGAATGAGTGAGACAGATCCAATAGAATCTGAGACTCCCTTAATAAACAAAAACCTCTACCGGGGTAAAAGCAACGATGAATATGCAAAAATTGCCGACTTGGATAAACTACTAGCAGCAACACACACTCTTGAAGATTCACTAAACAGAAACATCAGATTAATCAACAGAAGAGCAAACAGCAACACAAATGCCATAAATCAAATGGCAATGGAAGTGAACACACATTTATCAACAGTAAACTCAAAAGTGGCATTAATCTCATCTAAAGTCGATAAGTTTAATCAACATAAAAATATTGGGGAACACACAGGAAATGATGAAACTGAACCATTAAATTGGAGTTAAATATGTTAAGCCTGTTAGATAAAGAGGGAGCCACAACCACATATAAGGAAGAGTCTGTAGTATCTTTTGACTCCTGGGCCCAGAAATTTACTGACTTAATGGATTGTGCTCCAACTACTTGGGATGAAAAAACAAAATACATAGATTAAAACTATACCTTGAGGGGACACTAGAATAATTTTTGATAAATTAGAGGAAAATGAAAAAAGAACAGTAAAAGAGGCTCTAGCCTCGATAAGGAAAAGATTAACCGCCCCACATAGAAGAGAATTATTCAAGCGGGAATTAACTCTTTGCAGACAAAGACCCTCTGAAACAGTCTCTGAGTTTATGAAACGGTTAACCCCATTAGTAAGGCAACCTTTGAAAATGAAACTGAAGAACAACAACAGGCAAAAATAAGGGATGAATTTTTAGAAAGATTAAAACCCAATATTAGTTTTCTGATCAGACTTGTAGGAACAGCTACGAGTCTGGATGAACTTTACATCAAAGCACAGGAAATTGAAGCGCTTTTGGCCTCTGGAAATGATTCACAAGAAGAAGCTCTGAAACGAGCCGTAAATGCTATACAGCCGCAAGTTGACCACTCCACTAACAAAAATATAACCTCATGGACTCCAATCTCAAATAATAATAGGATTCCAAATAATCTAACGTACCAAAACCAACCTCAAAGAACCTTTGGAATAAATCAGATACCCAACAATAATTATCGAAATTTCAGGCGTGGTGGCTCTGCAAACCAAAGAAATGGAAGATATCAGAACAACCGCAGAGGATATGGGGAAAGAAACTGGAGTGGACGACCTATGTGCACGCATTGTGGTGTAACTGGACACATTGCATATAACTGTTGGAGAAGGAGACAGATGCCAACAAACAGTAATGCAGTGGTTAGAGGTGGGCGAAATTTCTCACAAAATAGAGCAAATATGGGCCTAGTAAATAATAAGGGTATAAACATGATTCAATCCTCAAACAAACAGTATACGGACACGCACACATTTATGACGGGTGTGAACAGCCAGCCAACTTATTCCCAGGGCTCATCAAGTACTCCCTCACAGGGGAATATCACACATCCCCGCATATATATTATCAAGGTAACCCAATGAACAGTTACCCGAAAGAAATTCAAGTGTATCCGCAGAGTTTAGAAACCTCCACTTTAACAAGTCAAATACAAAACATGAACTTATATGAGCCTTCAAAGGGTATTGCACAAAGCGAATATAGAAGTCAGGGTCAAACAAGTAGAACAGAACCTATTCTCAACCGGGAACCACACAACGTTGAATCCAGTATATCCGACTGGGAGCAGACATCCACAGCTCCTAAAATGAAACAGTTATTTTACATAACCTTAACTTTCATGATGATAATGCTCCCAGTAGCGAATGCAGACATACCATTTCCTAAATATCCTCTTATATGCCAAAATAGAGAACATGGGATACTTTGGAACCTTCCTAAATTTCCTGGATGTCCTGAACAAAATACAAATCTGTCAAAAGGTCCTATACCTCAAAGAAGGCGAATATATTCTCCCAATAACCTAGAACACACCGCAAAGGCGTGGGCATGTAGAAAAGTTAGAAAAGCAATGGCGAAATATACCTCACTCACAGGCGTTCATATTGAGAAACCTCTTAGTATTGACCCGATCTCAGTAACACACGAAGAATGCAAAAATATGATTAAGTACAAAAAATGTGAATGGGGAATTCTAAAGCAGGAAGGGGAACTATTTCATACCGATTTTAAATTAGACCTCACTCCCAGAGCTTGGCTTATTGGGTCTTTTAATTGGGAAAGAGTATACACTGAAAACTGTTACCTTTTTAAAACTCCAATTACCTCAAGGTTTGGCGAGAAAATATTCAGACACCTCTAGAGGAAAACATTCATTGCACTTACAAAAACGGGTTTTGCTCGCTAACTGATGGAACACGCTTAATATGGGAGATAGTCCCTGAAGCTAACTGCGAATATTTGTCCATAGGGGAATATGATGGTTTTGTAATTGACAATCTGTGGATTGCGAGCCAGCACCCACTTGCCCTCACTGATACAAAAAACAAGAATACAGGCACAAACTGTGGGCAAAAAGTAAATCCAACAGAACAGGGTCTAGCTTACCTCATAATTCAGGAAAAAATTAAGCCAATATATAAACGAAATAAAAGGGCAATAGAGGGGATAGTGACAGCAAGCCAATTAGCCTCTGAATTAACATACTTAAACGCACAACTTTCTAGCACGTTATCTTTTACTTTCTCTCATACAATGAAAACTTTGTGTGATTTTATGGAAAATACTTGGAGATGGGCTGAATTAGCACTACTAACTGATCCTACAATACTAGCGAGAACAATATTTAATAACCCAGACATACATGCCGAAAGAATGGGATTTAACCTTATAAAAATATGGCCATGTATTCCAGTAACCCATGAACAGTTCCGATTTGTCCCCACTGGGTCTGTAACAGAATGTTTTGAACATTTACCTATTAGCTTTATCTCTCAAAACAGCAGAATTTCGCGTTTATAGACCCTAAAACAATGAAGATTGTTCACGATTCCCATAAGACTGACTGTGCAATGTCGCGAATAATAATAATCCAATTAGAGAATGATACATTTGAAGTAGACCAAGTAACCGCGACTATGCGAAAGATAAATCCAAGGAACCATGAAACGTTTAATCCTCGCTTTGAGAAAATACAACCTCTATCTAGTCAAGCCTTTCACCAATTAGTATTAGTAAATATCTCCGATATTAACACTCATGCCCATTTGAGTAATGCATTTAAAATTAGTGAAATAACGTACCAAATAAGGCAAAAAGACACTAAAATGATAGCAGAATTTTCAAACACATGGCAGAAAGCAAAAAGTGAATTTAGTAATCACATCTTTGGTGACTGGACCTATGAATGGCGAATCTTTATAACTATAATAACTTGCTTATCTCTCATTGATTTCACTCTTAGGGTACTAGTCATTATGATGCAAAGATACTTAGGTAATGGAATAATAAGGGATATACTAATTGGGCAAAAATACAGGACCCAACACAAACAAAAGGAATCAAAAATCAAGGCAGACCTACCAAAACAAATATTAACTCAAACTATAGAATTAAAAGAAATAAACCCAGAAATCAAATACACTCCAATCTGTCCGCAGGAGTCTGAGGGGATAAATCTTCTGTCAATAAAAGGGCATTGTCATTCTCTTCCCACCACTACTGTAATAATAAATAATGTAAAATTAAGGTGTCTCCTGGACACGGGAGCAAGCATATCAGTAGCACCCATTAATCTGGCAATCAGAAATAAGTGGAATTTAGTGCCTACCAAAGCAGAAGCAGTTAGTGCCTCAGGTCATGCAATTAGTGCGCTCAATAAAGGGGAAGTAAAAATAGTATTAAATAATATTGAATGCAACACCTCAATATTTTTCATAGACAATAACATATTTGAGGATAAAAACTTTGACTTAATTCTAGGATGTGACGTATTTGAATTGTGGCCCTCCTTGACTTTTGATTTAAAAATAGAAAATTTAAAATAGGGGAAGAGGAAAAGGAAAAATCTGAACCATTTAAGGAAGATTGTTTTAAAATATCAGTAAAAGAATCACTTTTGATAAAACCGAATTCACAAACATTATTGAGGGAAGTCTAGACGAACACTCAGCAGGCATGCAATCATATTTCATAAATAATCTTGATGAGAAGATAAGTCAATGCATTTAGGAACAATCCCAACAATATCCGAGTATAATAACAATACGCTAAAAATACTGGTTCTTAACCCTACGCAAAGCCCGATTAAATTGTATAAAAATCAGACTTTAGGTAAGCATGGAAAATAGAAGGTGAAATTGAAACAGGCATATTTACGTTGGAAAATGACAAAACACTAGAACCACAAGAAAATAAAATAGACCCAAAATTTGTAATTGACTATAGTAAATGTTCAGTCAATCCTAATGATTTAGAAAAACTTATAAGATTATGCGAGGAGTTCAGTGACATCTTTAGTAAAAATCAATATGACCTCGGGTCCTATACAGCGGGAGAATTTGATATAATAACCACAACGCAGGATCCAGTAGCAGTAGGTCCCAGAAAAACCCCATTTAAATATAGGGAGGAATTACATAAACACATTGATCAACTTACAAAAGCAGGGGTTATGGTTGAGTCGGACACACCTTGGTTAACGCCATTTGTAATAGTGCAAAAGAAAGATGGTGGAATAAGGCCGTGTCTGGACTTTAGGAAATTGAATGAAATAACAGTACCAGATCATTACCCTCTTCCTAGACTTGAGGTAATCATGGAGAAAGTAGGAAATTGTAATTATTATAGTTCCTTAGACCTAGCAAGCGGGTACCTGCAAATAAAACTAACAGAAAATGCCTCTAGGAAATGTGGGGTTATAACGGAGGATAATGTATATCAAATGACCCATATGCCGTTTGGGTTGAAGAATGCCACAGCAGCTTTTTCCAGAGCAATGGCTAATGTGCTTAGTGGATTAGAACACGTAATTTCATATGTAGACGACATCCTAATTTACACTAAGTCCCCAGACTTTGATGAACACTTACTTACTTTAAGAAAAGTCTTTGAACGTTTTCGCTTATTCAACCTTAAATTAAGTCCTAAAAAATGCATATTCGCAACGCGAAAAATGAACTTTTTGGGATACACTCTTGACTCTAACGGGTATCATCCAAACCTTTCTAGAATAGAAATAATAAAGAATTTACCGGATCCGACAAATGTGAAAGAAATTAAAAGAGTAGTAGGAATGGCATCCTTTTACAGAAGACATATACCAAAATTCTCACATTGGGTCGAACCATTAACACGACTAACAAAAAAGGAAGTAAAATTTGAATGGGGGGAAGAACAGCAAAGAGCCTTTAATAAAATAAAAGAACTACTAACGAAGTACCCCATACTAAAATTCCCGGACTACTCCAAGCCATTCCATATATTTACGGATGCTTCCATGGTTGGACAGGCCGGGGTCTTGATGCAAAGGGATGAAGAAAATAAAGCATATTCTGCTATCTCATATTGTAGTCGGACCCTATCGGCTTCTGAAAGAAAATGGCCCCCAGTCCAAATAGAATTGGGAGCAATAATTTATGCATTAAGGGAATTTAAGCCGTACATATTTATGTCTGACATTGAACTACACACGGACCATAAACCCTTGTCATATCTTCTGAAAAAGGCAGAGGCTCACCCAAACCTGGCCCGTTGGCTAATAGAGCTTCAATCTTACCAAATAAAAATAGTTCATATAGAAGGTAAACAGAACTCCCTAGCTGACGCACTATCGCGAATACAAGAAGAAACACAAACAGGAATTGAAAACATAGAAGAATTAAAGGATATAGCCGAATTCCCCGTATGTTTAAGTATTCAGCAAAAAACTAGGATCGCGTCAGACTCATTTATTAACACATTAGTAGTACGAAATAAGGACGAAAACCCTTACACAGTAGACATAAAAGAAGAGCAGTTAAATGATCCAGAAGCTAAAGTATTTATTAAATTTTTATTAGATGGAGAGATACCAGAGGGTTTTAGCGAAACTGAAAAGAAAACTTTGCTGAAAAAGCAAAGAACTTATGTATAGAAAATGAATTATTAACTTTTAAAACACCAGGATCTCAAGCAAAAATCTTTGTTCCCACTAACCTTAGATCATTAGTATTTGATTCATTCCACTCTTCTCAGCTAGGAGGAGGGCATTTATCAGTAAAGAAAACATTAAAGAAGTGCCAAAAATATTATTGGCCGAAAATGCACTCTGATATAGTAACTTGGACCAAACAGTGCATCACTTGCCAACTCAGACATTCTCCCACACCAGCTTATAGAGCTGAAATGAATATGGTCCCGGCTGACACATTATTCTCAAGAGTAGGACTAGACCTTGCGGGACCCTTTCCTATAACTGAAAAGGGTAATAAATACATACTAAACATAATTTGTTGGTTCTGTAAATATGTAATATCTGTACCGCTCCCTGACGCAAAAGCAAACACAATAGCCAAAGCATTTTAACAACTGCTATCTTAAATTTGGGGGGTGTATAGAATTAATCTCGGATAACGCGACGGCTTTCACATCAGATTTTTTAAAGCGTTTTGTAACATGTTATATATAAACAAAACGTATGCTATTCCGTATTGGTCGCAAGGCAATGCGGTTACTGAAAGGACATTTCGAACGTTTAATAATATGTTAGCAAAATATATAACAAAAGAACAACCAGATTTTGATGAGTTTCTAGACTTTATGAACTTTTGTTATAACACATCGATCCATGCATCAATAAATGAGACTCCGTTTTTCCTAATGTTTGGCCGAGACCCTATTTTTTGTGTTGATCAAATCCTTGACCCTAGAGTACATGAACACGCCAGTGTTGTAGATGAACCAGACTTTAAATATAAGCTTATTCGGTCTCTTCGCAGTGCGTGGGAGATTGCAGCGGAGTCGAATAGAAAGGCCCAGGAAAAAATGAAAGATCAATATGACAAGTTTTTTAGGGAGCCAAATATAAAAATAGGGGACAGAGTTCTACTTAGGAATTACACAGGAAAGATAGGCACAGCTAAGAAATTTCAATTACATTGGAAAGGCATCTATAGGGTTATTAATCTAGATGGTATATACGCGACCATATCAAGTTGCATCTCTCCAAACTCACCAAGTAAAACAGTTCATATTAATCAAATTAAAAAATGTTTTGAATACCTTGGTCCTCCCTGTACAATCCCATACAAATGTGATGAACAAGTTCAAAAAGATAACCTTATTATAGAGGATAAAAGTTATGAATACACAAGGGAGGAAGAAAATTCGAGACCCGATGAACCCAATCCTGAAACAAATAATGACGAATTAGAAGTTGTAAAACGCGCACATAATTATGATCTACGTGACCGTAACAAAATAACTAAACCAGAAAGATATCAATAAGTAAAGGTTAAAAAATACAAAAATAAATGGAAAAAATATAATGGCGTTTAGATAAATCTAGTTAGTTTCAATTAAATGAATTACGTAAATTAAGACTTTTCGACTTTACGTAAATTAAAATTCGACTCTCTTTTCTCATTTAATCTTTTCGTATTTAATCTACTGAATCATATTTTCACTTAGGTCAATTCTCTTTTTAAAATATTTTTTCTTCGTTTCAATTTTAATGCTATTTTGTAGAATCGGACCAAACAAATAATTGAAGTTGGCAAATCAAATAATTTGATAAAATATTTGGTTGATGGGGTTTGAAGGGAATCTAATTTTTTAACTTTCAAATATCAAATAACTTGATTTGACATTAAATTTTGCCGTTTGTCCGATCTCTACTATTTTGGCGCGAATAATTTAATTTTTACTTCTTTTTTATTTTCGCGTTTTTGAAAATACATATACAGATTTTAAGATTTTTAGAAATTCTTTAATTAAAAAAAAAATATGGAAATTAAAAATTCTATGCGTCAATGGCGCTCATACAACGTTAATATAATTAGTAATGAATTGCCCATCATTGAATTAAACAATAAAGGGGTGATTTATCCGTTCTTGGGGAAAGATCATCCCTTCTCCAACTTTGCTTATGCTAAATTTAACTACGACAACTATGAATGGTGTTGTACTGAACAAGCATATGTAGCAGTTAAGGCAGCCTTTTTCAATCGGGGAGATATTGTTGAGCAGGTGAAAGGGATGACTCACATGGATGAGGTGAGTGAGTTAACAACTAAGAGTAGAAAAATTATTGCCTCTACCGGGGCGCAAACAACGTTTAAAGGTGTTCACCCAAGGGAGTATAAATTTCTAGGTAAAGAAATAGAGGGGAATAAAAGACGAAAAGAGGAATGGAATGAAAAGAGTGAACAAATACTCGAAGCATTAGTAATCCAAAAATTCACACAAAATACACATCTAAGGGAGTTGTTAATTGGTACAAAAGATAATTGGATTGTAGAAGCAAATGGGAACGATCCAATTTGGGGTGTTGGTAAATATCAAAATGATCCGAGTCTAAAAGACTGGTCGCCAAACTCGAAAGAGTTTGGATTGAATAAAATGGGGAAAATACTAGTAAAGGTGCGTGAAATTATAAAAGGTAACATTAAATCTCAAGAGAGTCAAGAGGTAATTCCTGAAGACCCACGTGAAATAAACAATAATCAGTCCTCTCACGGGGACAATACAACGTTTGTAATAGATACGGTAATGGACCAGCAAAAAGAAAGGACAGCTAATGAGTGGGCCACCTCAAGTTCAGGTTGGGAAAACACTCCAAACAAAGAAACGGAAAAGAATACACCGGAAGAGTCGGGAATCAACCCAAATGATCTCCCTGATGAATGCAGAGTTACGGCTAGTCCTGACGCTGATACAGGTGACCCCACGTTAAAGGATAAAGGGGTACCGAAATATTTAATCGCAAGGGCAGTCGAAGACAGGGTAATTGGTGCGAGAATTTCTGGAGTAGGTCCATTTTCATGGAAATTCCAGACACTGTCTTTACAAACCCGAGTCGTAGGCTAAAATGGGTGATTTGGTATTCGTCGAGGAGTGGGAAGTCAGAGAAGGGTTTGAAAAATTGGGTAAGTTGGCAGTTGATTACATACAGGAGTGTTCTGGAAGGTATACGCCATGGATGATTTCTGGCTCAATACAACACCAAGCAACGGCGACAAAAGCCGAAATGGTACTTCTAAGACCTGGAAAGTGGGTAACAGGCATAGTAGAAAATATTAAAATGAAAAGGGGCAAACTCTTATCGGCTGAGGTAATGGCCCCAAACATGTTAAGGAGCCAGTTAATGAACACTAGACAAATGACACAAATTCGTCCCCATCAATTGAAAAAAGGAGGAATTATTGAAGTAGAATTAGCCCAAGTAATTAACCCGCAGGTGTGGAGAATGGGGAACAACTATATTTACCGGAAAAGACTCCGTTTAAAAGGGGAGATGAATATTGGGCACATCAGAACGATGTTATCATTGGGTCAAGACCCTCAAGAGTTCAAGAAAAATACCCGTTAATGCCTACACACACGAAAGATCAACAAGAAAAAACTATGGCAGCATTAGCAGCAGTTGCTGCGTGCCATCGTAATCGTGAAGACCAAGCTCTTAGAAAATGTGCCGTAGTAACAACACTTAACAGGTCCGCCGCAGACCGTGCGCGTGAAAAAACTTTAGAGGACACTCTAGAGTTATGGTTCTCATATAGACCGAATAACCTTGCAGATTTGGAAGCTTACTCGAGTGCTTTTGATGCGGACACTCCGTGTCTAATAAAAGTAAATGATCCAGACTTGAAACCTTGTGCAAAAGGTGAAGTAAAAGAAATTACAAAGGGTGTAAATGCAGAAGGATTTTGGTTTGAAGTACTACTTAGGGCACGTCATGAGGAATCCCATAACTATAATAGTAGCTACGAACATTGGGAGGGTATTGTTGGTGAAGGTTGGGAGGTGCAGATAACACCAATTGCAAATCTCAAAAGGCTCCAACGTAGGGAAGACGTTTTGTCTAGTGGGTTCCCATTAGCATTAGCTCACTCAGGTCATATGGTTGCCCCAATCTTACGCACTTTAATAGGTATTGAAGGTGACCCACCACTCCCAAGCACATTTAATCCGTTGGAAAATGATCATCCGGCAATGAAAAGGCTAAATCCACAACAACTTGAAACGGTAAAATTATTTCTGGATGGGGAGACGCGCCTGCTTTACCAGCAGGCGCCCCCTGGAGCGGGTAAGACCTTAGTCTCAGGAGTCGCTATAGCGGCAGCTATCAGACGCCATCCTGATGCAGTTGTGCTGGCAGTGGCCCCAATTAACGTTGCTGTGTGTGAATTGGCAGAGGACACAACTAAAGCCATGTCTGTAGCAGGTGAGGTTGTTCCAATGCTTGCTTTATTCTCTGGGAGCGGGAAGTTTAAATACCAGCAGAGAATTGAACAGGTAGGTAGTCACTTATTAGTTTGGAGAATAAAGGATGAGGACATTAGGGATCCATTGATGGCCAGGGCTGGGAAAAAAGTTGAAAGGTATGAACGTGATGTGAAAGTGGCACCGAAAATAGCCCAAGAGAGAACAGTGGCGTTTGAGTTAACCCAGATAAAACGGTTTAAAGTCATATTTATGACCCACTCTCTGGCGGAAGAACTCCAACTCTTTCTCGACGCCAGTCCTGATAGTCCTGACCCAAAAAAGGAGGTAATTTCCCCACTAATCACACACATGGTAATTGATGAAGTTGGCCAAGCCCAACACAATAGCGTAATCTCCAGTGTGTCACAATTCCCTAATTTGAAGAAATTGCTGATGACTGGCGATTACTTGCAGTTGCAAGTACACCAACCCTCTCAACCCTTGGTGATTAGGGACAAATTGGGTATGAATTCGGTGTTGGACCGACTGAGGGATTGTAACGGTGTAAGTTTTGTAAGACTCACAACGTCTTACAGATCCCACCCAAAACTGGTGAACTGCTTGGCATTGAGTGTCTATGAGCCAAATGGTGAACAACTAAGGCCAGGACTAAATGAATCCCAAAGGGACCTGCTGACTAATCAAATAGGATTGAATTTACCGATTCAAAATACTCCGATAATTTTGATTCAGCAAAATACAGCAGTTGAGATGGACGCAACGTCCTTCTCATTGACCAATGGTGGGCATACAATCACAACGGTAACTTTATTAAATGAATTAGTCCCGCCACTAGCCTCTAGGAGAATGAAAATTCTCGTTATTGGTCTTTATACTGCTCAGGTATCTGACATTAAGAGAGCCATTAAAGAGCATAATTGGTCAAATGTCACATGCTCGACTTGTGATGCAATACAATCACAAGAGGCGGATCTAGTCATTCTCACAACCACAAAAACTAGTGTGCAACAGAAGCAATCTAGTGAAGAGGAAAAGGGTTTGTTTTGGTCTGATCCCCGTAGGACTAACGTAGCTTTGTCCAGGGCTCGATACGGGTTAATTGTGATTGGTGACTTACCATTCCTATGTCAAAAAGGTGAAGTTTGGGAGAAATTTGTCTTGGAGGCGTGTAAACAAACAGTGGTGGTGACGCCGGCGTTTATTGAGTTAATGAAGACTGGTAATATTCAAAGGGTGAATGGGGTAATTGCAAATTATAAAGGTGAGATACCAATCGCTTGGGACTTTTACGAAAAAATGAAAATTGATAGTAATCTAGTTACAAGGCCACCTCCGGTCCAACAAGCAATGGAGTGTGAAAGCACTCCATCAACAAGTGGACAGGCCATACAGCCTGTACAGATAACCTCAACACAAACACCGGCTCAAGGTGGATATCAAGGATATTATGGACCTTCAACCGCACCTCCAGTGAGCCAACCCCAATGGACACAACCAGTGCAGATGCCACAACCGCCACAGCATCAATTCCAACACCCTCAACAATCAGGTGGACCAGTAATAGGGGGAATTTATCAAAAGCAAATAATAGGGGTCCCTTTGCCTTCTAATGTCCCACAGGTGACACAATGCAGTGGCTGCCATTCGATTGTCCCGAACGTACACGAAGACATTTGTGACTACTCTCCTTGTATGGTGTGTCATGGAATAGCTCCTCATTTGAAAGGACAGTGCCCACGACGACCATGTGGATATTGTTACATAATGGGACATCAAAGAGACAGCTGCCCGCATGCGCCGTGCTCTTGGTGTGGACAACAAGGACACGCGAAAATAAATTGCATGTACAGAAGATAAAGGGACTGATAAAAAAAATACATATAGCCTCTGGGAAAATTTATTTATAGCCTCTAGTAGAATAGCCTCTTGTAACACACACTTTAACAGCCTCTAGTAAAAGGTACACTTGATCATTAGCCTCTAGAAGACTTTGTCTTAGCCTCTCGGAATATTGTTACCTTATTCTGAAACTTTATTCATAGCCTCTAGATTTGTAACTTGACTCACAGCCTCTATGTACCCGTCTGATATGACTAACTTAAAGCTTAGTGTTAAATGAGAAGAGACATTGAATAGCAAACACAGGGGTAAAACCGAAACACATGCGGCGCACTATATCAATACGCGCTATAACGGTCTAACATCTCCTTCTAAAAAGGGACACTAAAAAAAGATGCATTGGGTACACGGGTTTATAAATCTTGTTCCTTGACCCGCATGATTGTAATTTCATTGTATTTGTTTACCTTACAACAATCTTCAAGCAAAGAAAAACCAAAAAAAACAGTGCCTGCAAAGATGAAATTGACAAGAAAATAAACAACTACTACAAAAAAAACAACAACTACTCTCAGACAAATCATCAAATCAAAGGAAAAAATACAAACGTTGCAAGAAAAATGCAAAAATATTAGAAATGTTAAGTAATAGAATGGAAGAGGACAAAAGCCGAAGGCGAGTTCCGAACCACAAATAAAATGAAAAAATAAAAGATATAGAAGCGCTTTATAAAAAGAAAAAAGAAATCATCAGTAATAAATTTAAAAAAAAATAATCATCAAGTAATGGACCAGGGACGGTCCTTGATAAGATTGAAGGCAGATGAATTGAAAAACAACAGAAACCAACAAAAGCAACATGGATCCAACAAATAAAATGCCCATCAAAATCTTCAAAAAAAAATGAAAAACAACCTTCTCAATCAACAGGAAAACAAGAAAAGAAGAAAGCCCTAATCGATAAATCTTAAAGAAAAAAAAAACCTTGTAAATATAGAATTTATTCTAATGGACTGACTTGCTTTCTAGCCCTTCAGTCAGATTAAATATAACCGAAAATAGGGTAGAATAATTTTAGGGTCTATTAGAATAAATCCTTAGAGAAAAAAGAGAGAAAAGAAAAGATCGGAAAAAAAAAACCAAAAAAAATAATAAACAAAAAAAATCTAAAGAAATATTCAAAGAAAAGACACAATAAAGTGCACTCTCTCTCATAGCCCACATTCAATGCATCGAGAGCGGTCTTCAAGACCGAGGGTCCGGTCTTCCCCCAGGTTGGAGGTGTAAGGCCGTGCTTGTCCATGACAAGCTGAAAGAACACTTAAGCACACGCCCCATAAGGATAAAGATAGGATTATTTAATACATGAGAAAACAGTGGAAAGAGATCAGTCTAGTGGGGCCCAACGGGAGAAGGAAGCAATCACTTTAATCTTAGTTGTTAGAGCAGCGACGCTAGCTAATTGTTTTATGATTAATAAGCGCTAAAGTTATATTCCCGGGAACGTTCTCTTTTGTTATTCATTGTCGACTTATATAATCAATTATATTATTAATCATTTTGTCAGCTTTAACTCTATATAATTCAATCGCGATTTTATATTTTTACATTTAAATAAATATTATTTTATGCGCAATAATTAGGGCCTAAGCTTTGCTTCTAAAGGAGCACATACAACGTTGTATTTGAAGAGAAACTAGCCCTCACGGTGTCGATACCTCGCCTCACTTAATTTACTGGGTGGCCCAATACGTCTAAACCTCACTATATAATAAAATTTGGACATGTATCTGATTCTGTTAGAGAATTAGTTGATGATAATCCTTCTAGGTTTTCTTTTTGAAAATTATTTTTAAAAAAATTAAAAATTTATTTTTAAATACTCTTCTACATGATTATAACGAATCTGCACGAATGAATGCATTTTCTGCTAGGACACAAAGGGCTGCTGTTGGTGATGTTGATATTACTGTTGATAAGGTTTTTTTGTTTAAATTTTTTCCCAAAAGAATTTAAGAACTGAACTTTAGGATATTAATTTTCCCCATTTTCTCTTGTTTTTACATGGGGTAATTTTCGAAAATGCCCATTTCGGCTCCGTATTTAAAAATTATAAACCCAAAGGAGTACCCAAAAAACTCATCCGCTGACATTGTTTTTGAGTAATTTCTTATATCCATAAGATTTTTGATTTATTCCGCTTATTAAAAAAATTCTTTCTTAAAACTACCTATTTTTTGATTTCATTATTCTTTTTTTACAGCTCAATTTTATAATTATTAAGCTTTTAGAACTTTTTCCTATTTTTTAGAAAATTTATTTTTTTCTAATTTACATTTAATTTAGATTCTTTACCAATTACATCAACTTCAACAGCCGAACAACCCCTTAGAATTGTTGTTAATGATATTCTCCGCACTTCTCCAACAATACTTTGTGTTAGTGCAAAAGTTGAGGGAGGGCATGTAGAGACGGGTGATAAATTGTTTTTGATGCCTGAGGCGATTGCTGTTATTGTTAAAGGTTTGTGGGGTGGGGGTTTGTTCTTTGATAGGCGGTTATAGGTGCGGTCAGGGGACCTTTAAAATTTATTGTCTCTATTTTTCTTTTCAAATAAATACCTATATGTTTTTTGATAATTGCTTTAAGTAAAATAACGAGGAAAATGAAATAGAGGTAGACAATAGATATTACAAGTTTTCTGGTGACGTCTCCTTAAAATTTTCATATTACATTTTTCAATAAAAAAATTAAAAAAAAATTTTTTTAATTTAATTTTAGCCTTAGCAATTGATGAATCTTCCTCGTCTACTTCTCAATCGTCAAAAAATATTTCACCGCCCGCAGATCAACAGGTTTATATTTAAGACAATATTACTTTTCTGTTATCTTCCCTCCACTCCCCAATTGCATTTTCTTCTCTCCTTCCCTTTCTATTCCGAATACTCAGTCACTTATGTTTCCAGATTAATTTAAATACTAGCCGGAGAAAGGAATAATGTTGAGGTAGGGAAAAGGCAAATGGGGGAAGTTAACGAAAAAGTACCAAAACAATTATAAAATATTTTTTTAGATTCGTTTTGCGGGAGATCAAATAACTCTTACATTAAGTGGAAATTTTGAACCCGATTCTGTTTATCCTGGAAATGTTTTTTGTAGAGGAGGAACGGTATAAATTTTTTTATTTTTAAATGTTTTTTGGGAGAGTTTAAAAAATTAATAAGAATACTATCTAAACATTTACGGACAAAAAACATTTAAAATGATGACCATATTTAATATTTGGGCAGTAAACTTTAGTGTCTCGGGGTTATACTAAAATGTATAAAATATACACACTTCACTATAAGCTATGCGATATTAAATTTAAGTGGCTATCGGATTTGGGTGAGAACTGTTTAACAATAGGCGATATCCCCTAGATAAAACACTTTATTATAAAATACCATTTTCAGCTCCAAGAAGGTATCTCATTAGTAGGGTCCTAATGTATGACCAATAATTTAAGATTTATCTTTAAAAATTCAAATTTTATGATAATAATTTCTTAAATTTTACGATTTAAATTAACCCCAATTTTACGATTATTAACCTTCTAGAATTTTTTTCCTATTTTTTAGAAAATTTATTTTTTTCTAATTTACATTTAATTTAGATTCTTTACCAATTACATCAACTTCAACAGCCGAACAACCCCTTAGAATTGTTGTTAATGATATTCTCCGCACTTCTCCAACAATACTTTGTGTTAGTGCAAAAGTTGAGGGAGGGCATGTAGAGACGGGTGATAAATTGTTTTTGATGCCTGAAGCGATTGCTGTTGTTGTTAAAGGTTTGTGGGTTGGGGTTTGTTTTTTGATAGGTCAGGGGCTCCTTCAAAATTCGATAAAAAGCTAAAAACATTTTAAAAATTTTTTTAAATATAGCCTTCATCTTTAAAAATTTTTTTGCGTTTATTGGCCCTATTTTTCCTTTCAAATATGGCGTTTTCTGATAAATAATTACTTTAAGTAAAATAACGAGGAAAATGAAATAGAGGTAGTCAACAAATATTACAAAGTTTTTCTGTTGACTTCTCCTCAATTAAATTTTCTTATTTCACCTTGAATTTCAAAAAAAAGTTTTTTCTTAATTTAATTTTAGCCTTATCAATTGATGAATCTTCTTCGTCTACCTCTCAATCGTCAAAAATTATTTCACCGCCAACAGATCAACAGGTTTATAATTAAGACAATATTACTTTTCCGTTATCTTCCCCCTACTGCCCAATTACATTTTTCTTCCCTCCTTTCCTTTTTATTCCAAATACTCAATGTTACTCAGGATTAAATACTAGCTATGAGAAAAGAATAATGTAAGCTAAGGTAAAGGCAAATGGGGGAATATAACGAAAATTTACAAAACAATTATAAAATATTTTTTTAAAGATTTGTTTTTTAAAGATTGTTACATTAAGTGGAAATTTTGAACCCGATTCTGTTTATCCTGGAAATGTTTTTTGTAGAGGAGGAACGGTATAAATTTTTTTTATTTTTAAATATTTTTTGAAGATTTTAATAAAGTTATAAAAATTATCTAAACATTTACGGATAAAAAACATTTACAATAACGCCCATATTTTAGCAATAGACTTTAGTATCTCGGGGTTATATTAAAATGTATAAAATATAGTCAGACTTCACTATAAGCCACCTCAATTTAAGGTTGTTTTTTTAATTTAGTTTGCTATTGAATTTGGGTACGTGCTATCTAACAATAGGCGATATCCCCTAGATACTTAAAACACTTTGTTATAAAATACAATTTTTAGCTTCAAAAAGGTATCTGATTAGTAGGGTCTTAATGTATAGACAAAAATTAAATATATTTATTTTAAAAAATTCAAAATTTTTTACAAAAATAATTTCCAAAAAAATTTTTTTCAAAGGAACTTTTACATCCTTGCCAACGTTTTCTTGCTCGTTTAGTTACTTTTGATATTCGAATGCCTATTTTGAGAGGAGCTCATGCAGAACTTGCGGTATAATTTTTTACGGTATAATTCTTTACGTGTTCCTTGTGTAATTAGTAAATTAAATTCAATACATCCTGGATCTAAAGAATTGGAAAAGAAGCATCCGAGGTAAAAAATATTTGTGTTTTTGGTGAAAATAAAAAATATTTTTTGGGGGAAAAATTTCAATTAGATCTCACAAAATAATTTTTTCACCAGACTTTTGCCTCGTAATGTATCTGCTATAGTTGAAATTAAAACTGAACAAGCCATTTCTGTTGAATCTTTTAACAAAAATAAACAATTGGGACGGTTGGCTCTTCGCTCTAATGGTGAAACAATTGCGGCGGGAATTATAATTGATGGATAATTTTTAAATAAAAAATTTTCTTTTTAATAATGATGATTTGTGCCTATTAAAATTTTGCTCTAAAATTAGTCTTTATAAAGAACAACAAAATAGAATATGTTTATCCACCTTTGGACTGACCTCACTATAAGATGCAACACCCTTCGGGCTGAAAAATTTTATCTTATAGTGAGCGTGTCTTAAATAGGAGGGTATCGCTTGGCAGCCCTCTTCACATCAAGTGGTCAGTCAAATTAAAAAAACTCTTATCTTAAATTGAGATGTTAGTATCATAAACATAGCTATCCTATAGTGAGGTTGTCTGTGTCTAATATTACTACATATTTTTATTTAAGTTTCATATTGTTGTATGTTTATTAATTTTTTTCATTTCTTTTCAATTGCTTCAAGTTTATAGGAAAATTAAAGGAAAGGTCAATTAATCTTTAATATTTTTTGTTATGGGAAAAATTTCCTCAATTATATTTAGGGTTTATAATGGACTTCATTCACTTTATTTTCTTATCTTTCTTCTATAATTAAATCTTGCTTTCTTATCTTTATCATATGCTTATGAAAGAAAATAAACTAGAAAAATGTTTCTCTTTTATTTTGTTTAATTTGTACTTTTAAGTATAAGTATATTAGTTGTTGGTGGTGTAGTGGGTAAATTTTGGATTTGGTGACCATTGGCTGCATGGTTCGAAATCCTTTTGGTTGAAATCTATTTTTTATTTTCTCATCTAAATTAAAAATTAAATAAAAATTAATTTTAATATTTTTATAAAACATTCTAAAATTTTTAAAACATTTTAGAATGCTTCTCTTATTATTTTTACCTCAATTAGTATTGCCTAACAAAATAACTGACATTCACTATTCTGATTTCGATTTTTATTCTCCCTCCTATTCCCCCAAAAACAATTGGACACTAAATTATGGAAGCTGGTTAACCCTTCCTTCTCTAGATTTTGCAGCAGCTGCCTATTCAACTGATCCAAGCCCTTGTTTAGAAAAACATAAAGCAAAACTTGTTTTGCGTGTTCAAGTGCCCTGTGATGCTTTTAGAGATGCTTTTTTATTCTAAATACTCCATGTCACTCAGGATTAATTTAGACACTAGCTGAAAGAAAAGAATAATGTTAAGTTAAGGGAAAGGCAAATGGGGGAAGATAACAAAAAAGTATCAAAACAATTATAAAATATTTTTCTAAAGATTTGTTTTGCGGGAGATCAAATAACTCTTACATTAAGCGAAAATTTTGAACCCGATTCTGTTTATCCTGGAAATGTTTTTTGTAGAGGAGGAACGGTATAAATTTTTTTTATTTTTAAATATTTTTTGAAGATTTTAATAAAGTTATAAAAATTATCTAAACATTTACGGATAAAAAACATTAGAAATAAGGACCATATTTAATATTTGTGCAGTAAATTTTAGTGCCTCGGGGTTATATTAAAATATATAAAATATAGTCAGACTTCACTATAAGCTACACTGAATATTGGATTTGGGTTTTGGTGAGATTTGGGGACAGCTCTCACCCAACCAACGGATTTGGGCTAGAGCAGTCTAACAAATAGGCGATATCCCCTAGATAAACACTTTATTATAAAATACAATTTTTAGCCCCAAGAAGGTATCTCATTAGTAGGGTCTTAATGTATGACAAAAAATTAAAGATTTATCTTTAGAAAATTCAAAATTTTTTTATAAAAATAATTTCTAAAAAAATTTTTTTTCAAAGGAACTTTTACATCCTTGCCAACGTTTTATTGCTCGTTTAGTTACTTTTGATATTCGAATGCCTATTTTGAGAGGAGCTCATGCAGAACTTTTTGTTCATTTTTTCGTGTTCCTTGTGTAATTAGTAAATTAAATTCAATACATCCTGGATCTAAAGAATTGGAAAAGAAGCATCCAAGGTAGAAAAAATATTTTGTTTTTCGGAAAAATAAATATTTTGGGGTTTTGTTTTTGAGGTATTGTGAAAATTAAAATATTTTCTTAGGGTGTTTTTCCTGTTTGATATGTATAATATATCAAACAAAATCAATAGTTACTGGCGCGATTTTGTTTTTTTAGATTTTTGAGTTTTTAAATGATTAAGAATATTTTTTGGAAATCTAAGTAAGTCATTCCCCCTTAAATACCCCTCAATAATATTCTTTTTCTCTTTTTTCACCAGACTTCTGCCTCGTAATGTATCCGCTATAGTTGAAATTAAAACTGAACAAGCCATTTCTGTTGAATCTTTTAACAAAAATAAACAATTGGGGCGGTTGGCTCTTCGCTCTAATGGTGAAACAATTGCGGCGGGAATTATAATTGATGGATAATTTTTAAATAAAAAATTTTCTTTTTAATAATGATGATTTGTGCCTATTAAAATTTTGCTCTAAAATTAGTCTTTATAAAGTATCACAATTTAATAGAATATGTTTATCTACCTTTGGACTGACCTCACTATAAGATGCAACACCCATGGGCTGAAAAATTTTATCTTATAGTGAGCGTGTCTTAATTTGGAGGGTATCGCTTGGGTAGCCCTCTTGACATCTAGTGGTCAGCCAATTTAAAAAACATCTTAAATTGAGATTAAACTGGGTTATCTTACAGTGAGGTCTGTCTGTGCTATTATTACTATTTTTAGTTTCATATTGTTGTATGTTTATTTTTTCATTTCTTTTCAATTGCTTCAATTTTATGGGAAAATTAAAGTAAAGGCCCAATTTAAACTTTAATATTTCTTTGTTATGAAAAAGTTTCCTGAATTATAGGGTTTTAATGGAAATTTACTTCATTCACTTTATTTTCTCATCTTTCCTCTATATTAAATTTGTTTTCTCTTTTTATCATACACTCTGTTAACTAATTATACGCACCCCCTATTTTTTGTGCTTTTCGAACTGAAATTGGGATGTGGCTTTCTAGTTTTTTGTGTATTAATTCTACGGTGTCCGGAAAATTGGTCTCTGGAAAATTGGGCTCCAAGATTTTTCGGAACTTTGGGCTCCAACTTTTCGGAAAATTAGGCTCCAGCGGTAATTTGGGCTCTGTGTGAAAAAATCGGAATATTGGGCTCTAAAATTTTGGGCTCCGGAGGAATTTTGGGCTCTGAGGAAAAAAGTAAAATTATGCAAAAATTAGAGATGAGTAAAGGAAAAAGATGGATTTTCAATACTTTTAACACAAAAGATGGTGTGTTAAATGAATTCATGCAAAGTTATTTCGAAACAGAAAAGTTTTCTAAAATTGAAAATAATTTAAAATGTCGAAATCGAAATATTATTCAAAATCTTCGAAATCGGGAGAAAGATAACCTCTAAAATCTAAAGCCAAAAAGTTAAAAATCAGATGCTCAAAATTAGGATTAATGTTGACGGATCGAGGGAACTCTACTGTTATTGGAAGGAATAGGATTTCTTTATCAAATTCCACTGAATCGGACCAAACAATTTGAACCAATTTTCAGTATACTGCAAAGGAATAGGGCCAAGTACTCACCCAGACCAACTGGCCGTAGGTTCCGAACCCAGAACTCGACTTCGCTCCGTAGGTAGAATTCACTCTTTACCCAACTGTGAAAATAAAAAACATTTTCGCTTTGTTGCCATTTTTTGAGTTAAAAGATTGAAAATCCATCTTCTTTACTCATCTCTAATTTTTGCATAATTTTACTTTTTTCCTCAGAGCCCAAAATTCCTCCGGAGCCCAAAATTTTAGAGCCCAATATTCCGATTTTTTCACACAGAGCCCAAATTACCGCTGGAGCCTAATTTTCCGAAAAGTTGGAGCCCAAAGTTCCGAAAAATCTTGGAGCCCAATTTTCCAGAGCCCAATTTTCCGGCACCCAATTCTACAACTTAAAAGGTATCTATTATCACAAAAATTTTAAATTTATGAATTTTCTTTTCAAACTTATGGACATTTTTTTCCAATAATTAGTGTTAACTAATTATACGCACCCCCTTCTAAAATTTTTACTTATCAATCGAAAAATTCACAAAAATTTATCTGAACATAACTATCAATATAGATTGAAAATACAAAAGAAACGAAGTTCTAATTTGATTCCTTCATCGAGATATCGAAACTCGAAAATCAACGGAAAATCAGGGTAAATGTCTTTAAAAAATATTTTCGACCCCTTATAGGCTGTATTAAATTTTTATTTTATGCTTTTCTGAAAGCCCTTTAAATT
The DNA here is from genome assembly GCA_902706615.1 of Meloidogyne luci. Taxonomy (NCBI): domain Eukaryota; kingdom Metazoa; phylum Nematoda; class Chromadorea; order Rhabditida; family Meloidogynidae; genus Meloidogyne; species Meloidogyne luci. Next base: position 847,025 of record CACSLI010000228.1, on the reverse strand, counting down.
TGCTATAAAATCACCAATTTTCATATTTTAGAAAATTTTTTTCATCTAATAATATTAGAGGTTTCTTATAGCAAATTTAAAGGGCTTTCAGAAAAGCATAAAATAAAAATTTAATACAGCCTATAAGTATGTGTATGCTATAATTAGCTATAATTAGTTAACAGAGTGTATGCTTATGAAGAAAAAAAACTAGAAAAATGTTACACTTTTATTTTGTTTAATTTGTATCTTGAAGAAAAACAGGAGTAGTTGGTGGTGTAGTGGGATTTGATTTTGTGACCACTGGCTACCTGGTTCGAACCCTTTTGGTTGGAAACTACTTTTTTATTTTCACATTTAAATTAAAAATCAAACAAAAATTGATTTTAACATTTTAAAATATTCTAAAATTTTTAAAACATTTTAGAATGTTTTTCTTATTATTTTTCCCTCAAATGGCGTTGTCTAATAAAATATCCAACATTCACTATTCTGATTTGGATTTTTATTCTCCCTTCGATTCCCCCAAAAACAATTGGACAGTAAATTATGGAAGTTGGTTAACCCTTCCTTCTCTAGATAAATGCGTTTGTACAGCAGATAAATGCGTTTTGTATTTTTGGAAATTAAATATTATTATCTTCCATTATTTAAATAATATAAAAATAATTTTAAAAATTATTTAATTGGGAAAGTAATATTCAGATAATTAAGCATAATAAATTATAAACCTCAGAAATATAAATGGGATTTATTCGATTTATATGAATTAAATATCCCCCTCAAAGTAAGATAATACAGCAGATAAATGCGTTTTGTATTTTTGGAAATTAAATACAATTATGTTCCATTATTTAAATAATATAAAAATAAATTTTAAAAAATTATTTAATAGGGAAGGTAATATTCAGATAATTAAGCATAATAAATTATAAACTTCGGAAATATAAAAAGGATTTATTCGATTTATATGAATTAAATATCCCCCTCAAAGTAAGATAATACAGCAGATAAATGCGTTTTGTATTTTTGGAAATTAAATACAATTATGTTCCATTATTTAAATAATATAAAAATAATTTTAAAAAATTATTTAATAGGGAAGGTAATATTCAGATAATTAAGCATAATAAATTATAAACTTCGGAAATATAAAAAGGATTTATTCGATTTATATGAATTAAATATCCCCCTCAAAGTAAGATAATACAGCAGATAAATGCGTTTTGTATTTTTGGAAATTAAATACAATTATGTTCCATTATTTAAATAATATAAAAATAATTTTAAAAAATTATTTAATAGGGAAGGTAATATTCAGATAATTAAGCATAATAAATTATAAACTTCGGAAATATAAAAAGGATTTATTCGATTTATATGAATTAAATATCCCCCTCAAAGTAAGATAATACAGCAGATAAATGCGTTTTGTATTTTTGGAAATTAAATACAATTATGTTCCATTATTTAAATAATATAAAAATAATTTTAAAAAATTATTTAATAGGGAAGGTAATATTCAGATAATTAAGCATAATAAATTATAAACTTCGGAAATATAAAAAGGATTTATTCGATTTATATGAATTAAATATCCCCCTCAAAGTAAGATAATACAGCAGATAAATGCGTTTTGTATTTTTGGAAATTAAATACAATTATGTTCCATTATTTAAATAATATAAAAATAATTTTAAAAAATTATTTAATAGGGAAGGTAATATTCAGATAATTAAGCATAATAAATTATAAACTTCGGAAATATAAAAAGGATTTATTCGATTTATATGAATTAAATATCCCCCTCAAAGTAAGATAATACAGCAGATAAATGCGTTTTGTATTTTTGGAAATTAAATACAATTATGTTCCATTATTTAAATAATATAAAAATAATTTTAAAAAATTATTTAATAGGGAAGGTAATATTCAGATAATTAAGCATAATAAATTATAAACTTCGGAAATATAAAAAGGATTTATTCGATTTATATGAATTAAATATCCCCCTCAAAGTAAGATAATACAGCAGATAAATGCGTTTTGTATTTTTGGAAATTAAATACAATTATGTTCCATTATTTAAATAATATAAAAATAATTTTAAAAAATTATTTAATAGGGAAGGTAATATTCAGATAATTAAGCATAATAAATTATAAACTTCGGAAATATAAAAAGGATTTATTCGATTTATATGAATTAAATATCCCCCTCAAAGTAAGATAATACAGCAGATAAATGCGTTTTGTATTTTTGGAAATTAAATACAATTATGTTCCATTATTTAAATAATATAAAAATAAATTTTAAAAAATTATTTAATAGGGAAGGTAATATTCAGATAATTAAGCATAATAAATTATAAACTTCGGAAATATAAAAAGGATTTATTCGATTTATATGAATTAAATATCCCCCTCAAAGTAAGATAATACAGCAGATAAATGCGTTTTGTATTTTTGGAAATTAAATACAATTATGTTCCATTATTTAAATAATATAAAAATAATTTTAAAAAATTATTTAATAGGGAAGGTAATATTCAGATAATTAAGCATAATAAATTATAAACTTCGGAAATATAAAAAGGATTTATTCGATTTATATGAATTAAATATCCCCCTCAAAGTAAGATAATACAGCAGATAAATGCGTTTTGTATTTTTGGAAATTAAATACAATTATGTTCCATTATTTAAATAATATAAAAATAATTTTAAAAAATTATTTAATAGGGAAGGTAATATTCAGATAATTAAGCATAATAAATTATAAACTTCGGAAATATAAAAAGGATTTATTCGATTTATATGAATTAAATATCCCCCTCAAAGTAAGATAATACAGCAGATAAATGCGTTTTGTATTTTTGGAAATTAAATACAATTATGTTCCATTATTTAAATAATATAAAAATAATTTTAAAAAATTATTTAATAGGGAAGGTAATATTCAGATAATTAAGCATAATAAATTATAAACTTCGGAAATATAAAAAGGATTTATTCGATTTATATGAATTAAATATCCCCCTCAAAGTAAGATAATACAGCAGATAAATGCGTTTTGTATTTTTGGAAATTAAATACAATTATGTTCCATTATTTAAATAATATAAAAATAATTTTAAAAAATTATTTAATAGGGAAGGTAATATTCAGATAATTAAGCATAATAAATTATAAACTTCGGAAATATAAAAAGGATTTATTCGATTTATATGAATTAAATATCCCCCTCAAAGTAAGATAATACAGCAGATAAATGCGTTTTGTATTTTTGGAAATTAAATACAATTATGTTCCATTATTTAAATAATATAAAAATAATTTTAAAAAATTATTTAATAGGGAAGGTAATATTCAGATAATTAAGCATAATAAATTATAAACTTCGGAAATATAAAAAGGATTTATTCGATTTATATGAATTAAATATCCCCCTCAAAGTAAGATAATACAGCAGATAAATGCGTTTTGTATTTTTGGAAATTAAATACAATTATGTTCCATTATTTAAATAATATAAAAATAATTTTAAAAAATTATTTAATAGGGAAGGTAATATTCAGATAATTAAGCATAATAAATTATAAACTTCGGAAATATAAAAAGGATTTATTCGATTTATATGAATTAAATATCCCCCTCAAAGTAAGATAATACAGCAGATAAATGCGTTTTGTATTTTTGGAAATTAAATACAATTATGTTCCATTATTTAAATAATATAAAAATAAATTTTAAAAAATTATTTAATAGGGAAGGTAATATTCAGATAATTAAGCATAATAAATTATAAACTTCGGAAATATAAAAAGGATTTATTCGATTTATATGAATTAAATATCCCCCTCAAAGTAAGATAATACAGCAGATAAATGCGTTTTGTATTTTTGGAAATTAAATAATATTATGTTCCATTATTTAAATAATATGAAAATAATTTTAAAAATTATTTAATAGGGAAGGTAATATTCAGATAATTAAGCATAATAAATTATAAACTTCAGAAATATAAAAAGGATTTATTCGATTTATATGAATTAAATATCCCCCTCAAAGTAAGATAATACAGCAGATAAATGCGTTTTGTATTTTTGGAAATTAAATACAATTATGTTCCATTATTTAAATAATATAAAAATAAATTTTAAAAAATTATTTAATAGGGAAGGTAATATTCAGATAATTAAGCATAATAAATTATAAACTTCAGAAATATAAAAAGGATTTATTCGATTTATATGAATTAAATATCCCCCTCAAAGTAAGATAATACAGCAGATAAATGCGTTTTGTATTTTTGGAAATTAAATACAATTATGTTCCATTATTTAAATAATATAAAAATAAATTTTAAAAAATTATTTAATAGGGAAGGTAATATTCAGATAATTAAGCATAATAAATTAAAAACTTCGGAGATATAAAAAGGATTTATTCGATTTATATGAATTAAATATCCCCCTCAAAGTAAGATAATACAGCAGATAAATGCGTTTTGTATTTTTGGAAATTAAATACAATTATGTTCCATTATTTAAATAATATAAAAATAAATTTTAAAAAATTATTTAATAGGGAAAGTAATATTCAGATAATTAAGCATAATAAATTAAAAACTTCGGAGATATAAAAAGGATTTATTCGATTTATATGAATTAAATATCCCCCTCAAAGTAAGATAATACAGCAGATAAATGCGTTTTGTATTTTTGGAAATTAAATACAATTATGTTCCATTATTTAAATAATATAAAAATAAATTTTAAAAAATTATTTAATAGGGAAGGTAATATTCAGATAATTAAGCATAATAAATTATAAACTTCAGAAATATAAAAAGGATTTATTCGATTTATATGAATTAAATATCCCCCTCAAAGTAAGATAATACAGCAGATAAATGCGTTTTGTATTTTTGGAAATTAAATACAATTATGTTCCATTATTTAAATAATATAAAAATAAATTTTAAAAAATTATTTAATAGGGAAGGTAATATTCAGATAATTAAGCATAATAAATTATAAACTTCATAAATATAAAAAGGATTTATTCGATTTATATGAATTAAATATCCCCCTCAAAGTAAGATAATACAGCAGATAAATGCGTTTTGTATTTTTGGAAATTAAATAATATTATGTTCCATTATTTAAATAATATAAAAATAAATTTTAAAAAATTATTTAATAGGGAAGGTAATATTCAGATAATTAAGCATAATAAATTATAAACTTCGGAAATATAAAAAGGATTTATTCGATTTATATGAATTAAATATCCCCCTCAAAGTAAGATAATACAGCAGATAAATGCGTTTTGTATTTTTGGAAATTAAATACAATTATGTTCCATTATTTAAATAATATAAAAATAAATTTTAAAAAATTATTTAATAGGGAAGGTAATATTCAGATAATTAAGCATAATAAATTATAAACTTCGGAAATATAAAAAGGATTTATTCGATTTATATGAATTAAATATCCCCCTCAAAGTAAGATAATACAGCAGATAAATGCGTTTTGTATTTTTGGAAATTAAATACAATTATGTTCCATTATTTAAATAATATAAAAATAAATTTTAAAAAATTATTTAATAGGGAAGGTAATATTCAGATAATTAAGCATAATAAATTATAAACTTCGGAAATATAAAAAGGATTTATTCGATTTATATGAATTAAATATCCCCCTCAAAGTAAGATAATACAGCAGATAAATGCGTTTTGTATTTTTGGAAATTAAATACAATTATGTTCCATTATTTAAATAATATAAAAATAAATTTTAAAAAATTATTTAATAGGGAAGGTAATATTCAGATAATTAAGCATAATAAATTATAAACTTCGGAAATATAAAAAGGATTTATTCGATTTATATGAATTAAATATCCCCCTCAAAGTAAGATAATACAGCAGATAAATGCGTTTTGTATTTTTGGAAATTAAATACAATTATGTTCCATTATTTAAATAATATAAAAATAAATTTTAAAAAATTATTTAATAGGGAAGGTAATATTCAGATAATTAAGCATAATAAATTATAAACTTCGGAAATATAAAAAGGATTTATTCGATTTATATGAATTAAATATCCCCCTCAAAGTAAGATAATACAGCAGATAAATGCGTTTTGTATTTTTGGAAATTAAATACAATTATGTTCCATTATTTAAATAATATAAAAATAAATTTTAAAAAATTATTTAATAGGGAAGGTAATATTCAGATAATTAAGCATAATAAATTATAAACTTCAGAAATATAAAAAGGATTTATTCGATTTATATGAATTAAATATCCCCCTCAAAGTAAGATAATACAGCAGATAAATGCGTTTTGTATTTTTGGAAATTAAATACAATTATGTTCCATTATTTAAATAATATAAAAATAAATTTTAAAAAATTATTTAATAGGGAAGGTAATATTCAGATAATTAAGCATAATAAATTATAAACTTCGGAAATATAAAAAGGATTTATTCGATTTATATGAATTAAATATCCCCCTCAAAGTAAGATAATACAGCAGATAAATGCGTTTTGTATTTTTGGAAATTAAATACAATTATGTTCCATTATTTAAATAATATAAAAATAAATTTTAAAAAATTATTTAATAGGGAAGGTAATATTCAGATAATTAAGCATAATAAATTATAAACTTCGGAAATATAAAAAGGATTTATTCGATTTATATGAATTAAATATCCCCCTCAAAGTAAGATAATACAGCAGATAAATGCGTTTTGTATTTTTGGAAATTAAATACAATTATGTTCCATTATTTAAATAATATAAAAATAAATTTTAAAAAATTATTTAATAGGGAAGGTAATATTCAGATAATTAAGCATAATAAATTATAAACTTCGGAAATATAAAAAGGATTTATTCGATTTATATGAATTAAATATCCCCCTCAAAGTAAGATAATACAGCAGATAAATGCGTTTTGTATTTTTGGAAATTAAATAATATTATGTTCCATTATTTAAATAATATGAAAATAATTTTTAAAAATTATTTAATAGGGAAAGTAATATTCAGATAATTAAGCATAATAAATTAAAAACTTCGGAGATATAAAAAGGATTTATTCGATTTATATGAATTAAATATCCCCCTCAAAGTAAGATAATACAGCAGATAAATGCGTTTTGTATTTTTGGAAATTAAATACAATTATGTTCCATTATTTAAATAATATAAAAATAAATTTTAAAAAATTATTTAATAGGGAAGGTAATATTCAGATAATTAAGCATAATAAATTATAAACTTCAGAAATATAAAAAGGATTTATTCGATTTATATGAATTAAATATCCCCCTCAAAGTAAGATAATACAGCAGATAAATGCGTTTTGTATTTTTGGAAATTAAATACAATTATGTTCCATTATTTAAATAATATAAAAATAAATTTTAAAAAATTATTTAATAGGGAAGGTAATATTCAGATAATTAAGCATAATAAATTATAAACTTCAGAAATATAAAAAGGATTTATTCGATTTATATGAATTAAATATCCCCCTCAAAGTAAGATAATACAGCAGATAAATGCGTTTTGTATTTTTGGAAATTAAATACAATTATGTTCCATTATTTAAATAATATAAAAATAATTTTAAAAAATTATTTAATAGGGAAGGTAATATTCAGATAATTAAGCATAATAAATTATAAACTTCGGAAATATAAAAAGGATTTATTCGATTTATATGAATTAAATATCCCCCTCAAAGTAAGATAATACAGCAGATAAATGCGTTTTGTATTTTTGGAAATTAAATACAATTATGTTCCATTATTTAAATAATATAAAAATAAATTTTAAAAAATTATTTAATAGGGAAGGTAATATTCAGATAATTAAGCATAATAAATTATAAACTTCGGAAATATAAAAAGGATTTATTCGATTTATATGAATTAAATATCCCCCTCAAAGTAAGATAATACAGCAGATAAATGCGTTTTGTATTTTTGGAAATTAAATACAATTATGTTCCATTATTTAAATAATATAAAAATAAATTTTAAAAAATTATTTAATAGGGAAGGTAATATTCAGATAATTAAGCATAATAAATTATAAACTTCGGAAATATAAAAAGGATTTATTCGATTTATATGAATTAAATATCCCCCTCAAAGTAAGATAATACAGCAGATAAATGCGTTTTGTATTTTTGGAAATTAAATAATATTATGTTCCATTATTTAAATAATATGAAAATAATTTTTAAAAATTATTTAATAGGGAAAGTAATATTCAGATAATTAAGCATAATAAATTAAAAACTTCGGAGATATAAAAAGGATTTATTCGATTTATATGAATTAAATATCCCCCTCAAAGTAAGATAATACAGCAGATAAATGCGTTTTGTATTTTTGGAAATTAAATACAATTATGTTCCATTATTTAAATAATATAAAAATAAATTTTAAAAAATTATTTAATAGGGAAGGTAATATTCAGATAATTAAGCATAATAAATTATAAACTTCAGAAATATAAAAAGGATTTATTCGATTTATATGAATTAAATATCCCCCTCAAAGTAAGATAATACAGCAGATAAATGCGTTTTGTATTTTTGGAAATTAAATACAATTATGTTCCATTATTTAAATAATATAAAAATAATTTTAAAAAATTATTTAATAGGGAAGGTAATATTCAGATAATTAAGCATAATAAATTATAAACTTCGGAAATATAAAAAGGATTTATTCGATTTATATGAATTAAATATCCCCCTCAAAGTAAGATAATACAGCAGATAAATGCGTTTTGTATTTTTGGAAATTAAATACAATTATGTTCCATTATTTAAATAATATAAAAATAAATTTTAAAAAATTATTTAATAGGGAAGGTAATATTCAGATAATTAAGCATAATAAATTATAAACTTCGGAAATATAAAAAGGATTTATTCGATTTATATGAATTAAATATCCCCCTCAAAGTAAGATAATACAGCAGATAAATGCGTTTTGTATTTTTGGAAATTAAATACAATTATGTTCCATTATTTAAATAATATAAAAATAAATTTTAAAAAATTATTTAATAGGGAAGGTAATATTCAGATAATTAAGCATAATAAATTATAAACTTCGGAAATATAAAAAGGATTTATTCGATTTATATGAATTAAATATCCCCCTCAAAGTAAGATAATACAGCAGATAAATGCGTTTTGTATTTTTGGAAATTAAATAATATTATGTTCCATTATTTAAATAATATGAAAATAATTTTTAAAAATTATTTAATAGGGAAAGTAATATTCAGATAATTAAGCATAATAAATTAAAACTTCGGAGATATAAAAAGGATTTATTCGATTTATATGAATTAAATATCCCCCTCAAAGTAAGATAATACAGCAGATAAATGCGTTTTGTATTTTTGGAAATTAAATACAATTATGTTCCATTATTTAAATAATATAAAAATAAATTTTAAAAAATTATTTAATAGGGAAGGTAATATTCAGATAATTAAGCATAATAAATTATAAACTTCAGAAATATAAAAAGGATTTATTCGATTTATATGAATTAAATATCCCCCTCAAAGTAAGATAATACAGCAGATAAATGCGTTTTGTATTTTTGGAAATTAAATACAATTATGTTCCATTATTTAAATAATATAAAAATAAATTTTAAAAAATTATTTAATAGGGAAGGTAATATTCAGATAATTAAGCATAATAAATTATAAACTTCAGAAATATAAAAAGGATTTATTCGATTTATATGAATTAAATATCCCCCTCAAAGTAAGATAATACAGCAGATAAATGCGTTTTGTATTTTTGGAAATTAAATACAATTATGTTCCATTATTTAAATAATATAAAAATAATTTTAAAAAATTATTTAATAGGGAAGGTAATATTCAGATAATTAAGCATAATAAATTATAAACTTCGGAAATATAAAAAGGATTTATTCGATTTATATGAATTAAATATCCCCCTCAAAGTAAGATAATACAGCAGATAAATGCGTTTTGTATTTTTGGAAATTAAATACAATTATGTTCCATTATTTAAATAATATAAAAATAAATTTTAAAAAATTATTTAATAGGGAAGGTAATATTCAGATAATTAAGCATAATAAATTATAAACTTCGGAAATATAAAAAGGATTTATTCGATTTATATGAATTAAATATCCCCCTCAAAGTAAGATAATACAGCAGATAAATGCGTTTTGTATTTTTGGAAATTAAATACAATTATGTTCCATTATTTAAATAATATAAAAATAAATTTTAAAAAATTATTTAATAGGGAAGGTAATATTCAGATAATTAAGCATAATAAATTATAAACTTCGGAAATATAAAAAGGATTTATTCGATTTATATGAATTAAATATCCCCCTCAAAGTAAGATAATACAGCAGATAAATGCGTTTTGTATTTTTGGAAATTAAATAATATTATGTTCCATTATTTAAATAATATGAAAATAATTTTAAAAATTATTTAATAGGGAAAGTAATATTCAGATAATTAAGCATAATAAATTAAAAACTTCGGAGATATAAAAAGGATTTATTCGATTTATATGAATTAAATATCCCCCTCAAAGTAAGATAATACAGCAGATAAATGCGTTTTGTATTTTTGGAAATTAAATACAATTATGTTCCATTATTTAAATAATATAAAAATAAATTTTAAAAAATTATTTAATAGGGAAGGTAATATTCAGATAATTAAGCATAATAAATTATAAACTTCAGAAATATAAAAAGGATTTATTCGATTTATATGAATTAAATATCCCCCTCAAAGTAAGATAATACAGCAGATAAATGCGTTTTGTATTTTTGGAAATTAAATACAATTATGTTCCATTATTTAAATAATATAAAAATAAATTTTAAAAAATTATTTAATAGGGAAGGTAATATTCAGATAATTAAGCATAATAAATTATAAACTTCAGAAATATAAAAAGGATTTATTCGATTTATATGAATTAAATATCCCCCTCAAAGTAAGATAATACAGCAGATAAATGCGTTTTGTATTTTTGGAAATTAAATACAATTATGTTCCATTATTTAAATAATATAAAAATAAATTTTAAAAAATTATTTAATAGGGAAGGTAATATTCAGATAATTAAGCATAATAAATTATAAACTTCAGAAATATAAAAAGGATTTATTCGATTTATATGAATTAAATATCCCCCTCAAAGTAAGATAATACAGCAGATAAATGCGTTTTGTATTTTTGGAAATTAAATAATATTATGTTCCATTATTTAAATAATATGAAAATAATTTTAAAAATTATTTAATAGGGAAAGTAATATTCAGATAATTAAGCATAATAAATTAAAAACTTCGGAGATATAAAAAGGATTTATTCGATTTATATGAATTAAATATCCCCCTCAAAGTAAGATAATACAGCAGATAAATGCGTTTTGTATTTTTGGAAATTAAATACAATTATGTTCCATTATTTAAATAATATAAAAATAAATTTTAAAAAATTATTTAATAGGGAAGGTAATATTCAGATAATTAAGCATAATAAATTATAAACTTCAGAAATATAAAAAGGATTTATTCGATTTATATGAATTAAATATCCCCCTCAAAGTAAGATAATACAGCAGATAAATGCGTTTTGTATTTTTGGAAATTAAATACAATTATGTTCCATTATTTAAATAATATAAAAATAAATTTTAAAAAATTATTTAATAGGGAAGGTAATATTCAGATAATTAAGCATAATAAATTATAAACTTCGGAAATATAAAAAGGATTTATTCGATTTATATGAATTAAATATCCCCCTCAAAGTAAGATAATACAGCAGATAAATGCGTTTTGTATTTTTGGAAATTAAATAATATTATGTTCCATTATTTAAATAATATGAAAATAATTTTAAAAATTATTTAATAGGGAAAGGTAATATTCAGATAATTAAGCATAATAAATTAAAACTTCGGAGATATAAAAAGGATTTATTCGATTTATATGAATTAAATATCCCCCTCAAAGTAAGATAATACAGCAGATAAATGCGTTTTGTATTTTTGGAAATTAAATACAATTATGTTCCATTATTTAAATAATATAAAAATAAATTTTAAAAAATTATTTAATAGGGAAGGTAATATTCAGATAATTAAGCATAATAAATTATAAACTTCAGAAATATAAAAAGGATTTATTCGATTTATATGAATTAAATATCCCCCTCAAAGTAAGATAATACAGCAGATAAATGCGTTTTGTATTTTTGGAAATTAAATAATATTATGTTACATTATTTAAATAATATGAAAATAATTTTAAAAATTATTTAATTAGGGAAAGTAATATTCAGATAATTAAGCATAATAAATTATAAACTTCGGAAATATAAAAAGGATTTATTCGATTTATATGAATTAAATATCCCCCTCAAAGTAAGATAATACAGCAGATAAATGCGTTTTGTATTTTTGGAAATTAAATACAATTATGTTCCATTATTTAAATAATATAAAAATAAATTTTAAAAAATTATTTAATAGGGAAGGTAATATTCAGATAATTAAGCATAATAAATTATAAACTTCGGAAATATAAAAAGGATTTATTCGATTTATATGAATTAAATATCCCCCTCAAAGTAAGATAATACAGCAGATAAATGCGTTTTGTATTTTTGGAAATTAAATACAATTATGTTCCATTATTTAAATAATATAAAAATAATTTTAAAAAATTATTTAATAGGGAAGGTAATATTCAGATAATTAAGCATAATAAATTATAAACTTCGGAAATATAAAAAGGATTTATTCGATTTATATGAATTAAATATCCCCCTCAAAGTAAGATAATACAGCAGATAAATGCGTTTTGTATTTTTGGAAATTAAATACAATTATGTTCCATTATTTAAATAATATAAAAATAATTTTAAAAAATTATTTAATAGGGAAGGTAATATTCAGATAATTAAGCATAATAAATTATAAACTTCAGAAATATAAAAAGGATTTATTCGATTTATATGAATTAAATATCCCCCTCAAAGTAAGATAATACAGCAGATAAATGCGTTTTGTATTTTTGGAAATTAAATACAATTATGTTCCATTATTTAAATAATATAAAAATAATTTTAAAAAATTATTTAATAGGGAAGGTAATATTCAGATAATTAAGCATAATAAATTATAAACTTCAGAAATATAAAAAGGATTTATTCGATTTATATGAATTAAATATCCCCCTCAAAGTAAGATAATACAGCAGATAAATGCGTTTTGTATTTTTGGAAATTAAATACAATTATGTTCCATTATTTAAATAATATAAAAATAATTTTAAAAAATTATTTAATAGGGAAGGTAATATTCAGATAATTAAGCATAATAAATTATAAACTTCGGAAATATAAAAAGGATTTATTCGATTTATATGAATTAAATATCCCCCTCAAAGTAAGATAATACAGCAGATAAATGCGTTTTGTATTTTTGGAAATTAAATACAATTATGTTCCATTATTTAAATAATATAAAAATAATTTTAAAAAATTATTTAATAGGGAAGGTAATATTCAGATAATTAAGCATAATAAATTATAAACTTCAGAAATATAAAAAGGATTTATTCGATTTATATGAATTAAATATCCCCCTCAAAGTAAGATAATACAGCAGATAAATGCGTTTTGTATTTTTGGAAATTAAATACAATTATGTTCCATTATTTAAATAATATAAAAATAATTTTAAAAAATTATTTAATAGGGAAGGTAATATTCAGATAATTAAGCATAATAAATTATAAACTTCGGAAATATAAAAAGGATTTATTCGATTTATATGAATTAAATATCCCCCTCAAAGTAAGATAATACAGCAGATAAATGCGTTTTGTATTTTTGGAAATTAAATACAATTATGTTCCATTATTTAAATAATATAAAAATAATTTTAAAAAATTATTTAATAGGGAAGGTAATATTCAGATAATTAAGCATAATAAATTATAAACTTCAGAAATATAAAAAGGATTTATTCGATTTATATGAATTAAATATCCCCCTCAAAGTAAGATAATACAGCAGATAAATGCGTTTTGTATTTTTGGAAATTAAATACAATTATGTTCCATTATTTAAATAATATAAAAATAATTTTAAAAAATTATTTAATAGGGAAGGTAATATTCAGATAATTAAGCATAATAAATTATAAACTTCAGAAATATAAAAAGGATTTATTCGATTTATATGAATTAAATATCCCCCTCAAAGTAAGATAATACAGCAGATAAATGCGTTTTGTATTTTTGGAAATTAAATACAATTATGTTCCATTATTTAAATAATATAAAAATAAATTTTAAAAAATTATTTAATAGGGAAGGTAATATTCAGATAATTAAGCATAATAAATTATAAACTTCGGAAATATAAAAAGGATTTATTCGATTTATATGAATTAAATATCCCCCTCAAAGTAAGATAATACAGCAGATAAATGCGTTTTGTATTTTTGGAAATTAAATACAATTATGTTCCATTATTTAAATAATATAAAAATAATTTTAAAAAATTATTTAATAGGGAAGGTAATATTCAGATAATTAAGCATAATAAATTATAAACTTCAGAAATATAAAAAGGATTTATTCGATTTATATGAATTAAATATCCCCCTCAAAGTAAGATAATACAGCAGATAAATGCGTTTTGTATTTTTGGAAATTAAATACAATTATGTTCCATTATTTAAATAATATAAAAATAATTTTAAAAAATTATTTAATAGGGAAGGTAATATTCAGATAATTAAGCATAATAAATTATAAACTTCGGAAATATAAAAAGGATTTATTCGATTTATATGAATTAAATATCCCCCTCAAAGTAAGATAATACAGCAGATAAATGCATTTTGTATTTTTGGAAATTAAATACAATTATGTTCCATTATTTAAATAATATAAAAATAAATTTTAAAAAATTATTTAATAGGGAAGGTAATATTCAGATAATTAAGCATAATAAATTATAAACTTCGGAAATATAAAAAGGATTTATTCGATTTATATGAATTAAATATCCCCCTCAAAGTAAGATAATACAGCAGATAAATGCGTTTTGTATTTTTGGAAATTAAATACAATTATGTTCCATTATTTAAATAATATAAAAATAATTTTAAAAAATTATTTAATAGGGAAGGTAATATTCAGATAATTAAGCATAATAAATTATAAACTTCGGAAATATAAAAAGGATTTATTCGATTTATATGAATTAAATATCCCCCTCAAAGTAAGATAATACAGCAGATAAATGCGTTTTGTATTTTTGGAAATTAAATACAATTATGTTCCATTATTTAAATAATATAAAAATAATTTTAAAAAATTATTTAATAGGGAAGGTAATATTCAGATAATTAAGCATAATAAATTATAAACTTCAGAATATAAAAAGGATTTATTCGATTTATATGAATTAAATATCCCCCTCAAAGTAAGATAATACAGCAGATAAATGCGTTTTGTATTTTTGGAAATTAAATACAATTATGTTCCATTATTTAAATAATATAAAAATAATTTTAAAAAATTATTTAATAGGGAAGGTAATATTCAGATAATTAAGCATAATAAATTATAAACTTCGGAAATATAAAAAGGATTTATTCGATTTATATGAATTAAATATCCCCCTCAAAGTAAGATAATACAGCAGATAAATGCGTTTTGTATTTTTGGAAATTAAATACAATTATGTTCCATTATTTAAATAATATAAAAATAATTTTAAAAAATTATTTAATAGGGAAGGTAATATTCAGATAATTAAGCATAATAAATTATAAACTTCGGAAATATAAAAAGGATTTATTCGATTTATATGAATTAAATATCCCCCTCAAAGTAAGATAATACAGCAGATAAATGCGTTTTGTATTTTTGGAAATTAAATACAATTATGTTCCATTATTTAAATAATATAAAAATAATTTTAAAAAATTATTTAATAGGGAAGGTAATATTCAGATAATTAAGCATAATAAATTATAAACTTCAGAAATATAAAAAGGATTTATTCGATTTATATGAATTAAATATCCCCCTCAAAGTAAGATAATACAGCAGATAAATGCGTTTTGTATTTTTGGAAATTAAATACAATTATGTTCCATTATTTAAATAATATAAAAATAAATTTTAAAAAATTATTTAATAGGGAAGGTAATATTCAGATAATTAAGCATAATAAATTATAAACTTCGGAAATATAAAAAGGATTTATTCGATTTATATGAATTAAATATCCCCCTCAAAGTAAGATAATACAGCAGATAAATGCGTTTTGTATTTTTGGAAATTAAATACAATTATGTTCCATTATTTAAATAATATAAAAATAATTTTAAAAAATTATTTAATAGGGAAGGTAATATTCAGATAATTAAGCATAATAAATTATAAACTTCAGAAATATAAAAAGGATTTATTCGATTTATATGAATTAAATATCCCCCTCAAAGTAAGATAATACAGCAGATAAATGCGTTTTGTATTTTTGGAAATTAAATACAATTATGTTCCATTATTTAAATAATATAAAAATAAATTTTAAAAAATTATTTAATAGGGAAGGTAATATTCAGATAATTAAGCATAATAAATTATAAACTTCGGAAATATAAAAAGGATTTATTCGATTTATATGAATTAAATATCCCCCTCAAAGTAAGATAATACAGCAGATAAATGCGTTTTGTATTTTTGGAAATTAAATACAATTATGTTCCATTATTTAAATAATATAAAAATAAATTTTAAAAAATTATTTAATAGGGAAGGTAATATTCAGATAATTAAGCATAATAAATTATAAACTTCGGAAATATAAAAAGGATTTATTCGATTTATATGAATTAAATATCCCCCTCAAAGTAAGATAATACAGCAGATAAATGCGTTTTGTATTTTTGGAAATTAAATACAATTATGTTCCATTATTTAAATAATATAAAAATAAATTTTAAAAAATTATTTAATAGGGAAGGTAATATTCAGATAATTAAGCATAATAAATTAAAAACTTCGGAGATATAAAAAGGATTTATTCGATTTATATGAATTAAATATCCCCCTCAAAGTAAGATAATACAGCAGATAAATGCGTTTTGTATTTTTGGAAATTAAATACAATTATGTTCCATTATTTAAATAATATAAAAATAATTTTAAAAAATTATTTAATAGGGAAGGTAATATTCAGATAATTAAGCATAATAAATTATAAACTTCAGAAATATAAAAAGGATTTATTCGATTTATATGAATTAAATATCCCCCTCAAAGTAAGATAATACAGCAGATAAATGCGTTTTGTATTTTTGGAAATTAAATACAATTATGTTCCATTATTTAAATAATATAAAAATAAATTTTAAAAAATTATTTAATAGGGAAGGTAATATTCAGATAATTAAGCATAATAAATTATAAACTTCGGAAATATAAAAAGGATTTATTCGATTTATATGAATTAAATATCCCCCTCAAAGTAAGATAATACAGCAGATAAATGCGTTTTGTATTTTTGGAAATTAAATACAATTATGTTCCATTATTTAAATAATATAAAAATAAATTTTAAAAAATTATTTAATAGGGAAGGTAATATTCAGATAATTAAGCATAATAAATTATAAACTTCGGAAATATAAAAAGGATTTATTCGATTTATATGAATTAAATATCCCCCTCAAAGTAAGATAATACAGCAGATAAATGCGTTTTGTATTTTTGGAAATTAAATACAATTATGTTCCATTATTTAAATAATATAAAAATAAATTTTAAAAAATTATTTAATAGGGAAGGTAATATTCAGATAATTAAGCATAATAAATTATAAACTTCGGAAATATAAAAAGGATTTATTCGATTTATATGAATTAAATATCCCCCTCAAAGTAAGATAATACAGCAGATAAATGCGTTTTGTATTTTTGGAAATTAAATACAATTATGTTCCATTATTTAAATAATATAAAAATAAATTTTAAAAAATTATTTAATAGGGAAGGTAATATTCAGATAATTAAGCATAATAAATTATAAACTTCGGAAATATAAAAAGGATTTATTCGATTTATATGAATTAAATATCCCCCTCAAAGTAAGATAATACAGCAGATAAATGCGTTTTGTATTTTTGGAAATTAAATACAATTATGTTCCATTATTTAAATAATATAAAAATAAATTTTAAAAAATTATTTAATAGGGAAGGTAATATTCAGATAATTAAGCATAATAAATTATAAACTTCGGAAATATAAAAAGGATTTATTCGATTTATATGAATTAAATATCCCCCTCAAAGTAAGATAATACAGCAGATAAATGCGTTTTGTATTTTTGGAAATTAAATACAATTATGTTCCATTATTTAAATAATATAAAAATAATTTTAAAAAATTATTTAATAGGGAAGGTAATATTCAGATAATTAAGCATAATAAATTATAAACTTCAGAAATATAAAAAGGATTTATTCGATTTATATGAATTAAATATCCCCCTCAAAGTAAGATAATACAGCAGATAAATGCGTTTTGTATTTTTGGAAATTAAATACAATTATGTTCCATTATTTAAATAATATAAAAATAATTTTAAAAAATTATTTAATAGGGAAGGTAATATTCAGATAATTAAGCATAATAAATTATAAACTTCGGAAATATAAAAAGGATTTATTCGATTTATATGAATTAAATATCCCCCTCAAAGTAAGATAATACAGCAGATAAATGCATTTTGTATTTTTGGAAATTAAATACAATTATGTTCCATTATTTAAATAATATAAAAATAAATTTTAAAAAATTATTTAATAGGGAAGGTAATATTCAGATAATTAAGCATAATAAATTATAAACTTCGGAAATATAAAAAGGATTTATTCGATTTATATGAATTAAATATCCCCCTCAAAGTAAGATAATACAGCAGATAAATGCGTTTTGTATTTTTGGAAATTAAATACAATTATGTTCCATTATTTAAATAATATAAAAATAATTTTAAAAAATTATTTAATAGGGAAGGTAATATTCAGATAATTAAGCATAATAAATTATAAACTTCAGAAATATAAAAAGGATTTATTCGATTTATATGAATTAAATATCCCCCTCAAAGTAAGATAATACAGCAGATAAATGCGTTTTGTATTTTTGGAAATTAAATACAATTATGTTCCATTATTTAAATAATATAAAAATAAATTTTAAAAAATTATTTAATAGGGAAGGTAATATTCAGATAATTAAGCATAATAAATTATAAACTTCGGAAATATAAAAAGGATTTATTCGATTTATATGAATTAAATATCCCCCTCAAAGTAAGATAATACAGCAGATAAATGCGTTTTGTATTTTTGGAAATTAAATACAATTATGTTCCATTATTTAAATAATATAAAAATAATTTTAAAAAATTATTTAATAGGGAAGGTAATATTCAGATAATTAAGCATAATAAATTATAAACTTCAGAAATATAAAAAGGATTTATTCGATTTATATGAATTAAATATCCCCCTCAAAGTAAGATAATACAGCAGATAAATGCGTTTTGTATTTTTGGAAATTAAATACAATTATGTTCCATTATTTAAATAATATAAAAATAAATTTTAAAAAATTATTTAATAGGGAAGGTAATATTCAGATAATTAAGCATAATAAATTATAAACTTCGGAAATATAAAAAGGATTTATTCGATTTATATGAATTAAATATCCCCCTCAAAGTAAGATAATACAGCAGATAAATGCGTTTTGTATTTTTGGAAATTAAATACAATTATGTTCCATTATTTAAATAATATAAAAATAATTTTAAAAAATTATTTAATAGGGAAGGTAATATTCAGATAATTAAGCATAATAAATTATAAACTTCAGAAATATAAAAAGGATTTATTCGATTTATATGAATTAAATATCCCCCTCAAAGTAAGATAATACAGCAGATAAATGCGTTTTGTATTTTTGGAAATTAAATACAATTATGTTCCATTATTTAAATAATATAAAAATAAATTTTAAAAAATTATTTAATAGGGAAGGTAATATGCAGATAATTAAGCATAATAAATTATAAACTTCGGAAATATAAAAAGGATTTATTCGATTTATATGAATTAAATATCCCCCTCAAAGTAAGATAATACAGCAGATAAATGCGTTTTGTATTTTTGGAAATTAAATACAATTATGTTCCATTATTTAAATAATATAAAAATAAATTTTAAAAAATTATTTAATAGGGAAGGTAATATTCAGATAATTAAGCATAATAAATTATAAACTTCGGAAATATAAAAAGGATTTATTCGATTTATATGAATTAAATATCCCCCTCAAAGTAAGATAATACAGCAGATAAATGCGTTTTGTATTTTTGGAAATTAAATACAATTATGTTCCATTATTTAAATAATATAAAAATAATTTTAAAAAATTATTTAATAGGGAAGGTAATATTCAGATAATTAAGCATAATAAATTATAAACTTCAGAAATATAAAAAGGATTTATTCGATTTATATGAATTAAATATCCCCCTCAAAGTAAGATAATACAGCAGATAAATGCGTTTTGTATTTTTGGAAATTAAATACAATTATGTTCCATTATTTAAATAATATAAAAATAATTTTAAAAAATTATTTAATAGGGAAGGTAATATTCAGATAATTAAGCATAATAAATTATAAACTTCAGAAATATAAAAAGGATTTATTCGATTTATATGAATTAAATATCCCCCTCAAAGTAAGATAATACAGCAGATAAATGCGTTTTGTATTTTTGGAAATTAAATACAATTATGTTCCATTATTTAAATAATATAAAAATAAATTTTAAAAAATTATTTAATAGGGAAGGTAATATTCAGATAATTAAGCATAATAAATTATAAACTTCGGAAATATAAAAAGGATTTATTCGATTTATATGAATTAAATATCCCCCTCAAAGTAAGATAATACAGCAGATAAATGCGTTTTGTATTTTTGGAAATTAAATACAATTATGTTCCATTATTTAAATAATATAAAAATAATTTTAAAAAATTATTTAATAGGGAAGGTAATATTCAGATAATTAAGCATAATAAATTATAAACTTCAGAAATATAAAAAGGATTTATTCGATTTATATGAATTAAATATCCCCCTCAAAGTAAGATAATACAGCAGATAAATGCGTTTTGTATTTTTGGAAATTAAATACAATTATGTTCCATTATTTAAATAATATAAAAATAAATTTTAAAAAATTATTTAATAGGGAAGGTAATATTCAGATAATTAAGCATAATAAATTATAAACTTCGGAAATATAAAAAGGATTTATTCGATTTATATGAATTAAATATCCCCCTCAAAGTAAGATAATACAGCAGATAAATGCGTTTTGTATTTTTGGAAATTAAATACAATTATGTTCCATTATTTAAATAATATAAAAATAATTTTAAAAAATTATTTAATAGGGAAGGTAATATTCAGATAATTAAGCATAATAAATTATAAACTTCAGAAATATAAAAAGGATTTATTCGATTTATATGAATTAAATATCCCCCTCAAAGTAAGATAATACAGCAGATAAATGCGTTTTGTATTTTTGGAAATTAAATACAATTATGTTCCATTATTTAAATAATATAAAAATAATTTTAAAAAATTATTTAATAGGGAAGGTAATATTCAGATAATTAAGCATAATAAATTATAAACTTCAGAAATATAAAAAGGATTTATTCGATTTATATGAATTAAATATCCCCCTCAAAGTAAGATAATACAGCAGATAAATGCGTTTTGTATTTTTGGAAATTAAATACAATTATGTTCCATTATTTAAATAATATAAAAATAAATTTTAAAAAATTATTTAATAGGGAAGGTAATATTCAGATAATTAAGCATAATAAATTATAAACTTCGGAAATATAAAAAGGATTTATTCGATTTATATGAATTAAATATCCCCCTCAAAGTAAGATAATACAGCAGATAAATGCGTTTTGTATTTTTGGAAATTAAATACAATTATGTTCCATTATTTAAATAATATAAAAATAATTTTAAAAAATTATTTAATAGGGAAGGTAATATTCAGATAATTAAGCATAATAAATTATAAACTTCAGAAATATAAAAAGGATTTATTCGATTTATATGAATTAAATATCCCCCTCAAAGTAAGATAATACAGCAGATAAATGCGTTTTGTATTTTTGGAAATTAAATACAATTATGTTCCATTATTTAAATAATATAAAAATAATTTTAAAAAATTATTTAATAGGGAAGGTAATATTCAGATAATTAAGCATAATAAATTATAAACTTCGGAAATATAAAAAGGATTTATTCGATTTATATGAATTAAATATCCCCCTCAAAGTAAGATAATACAGCAGATAAATGCGTTTTGTATTTTTGGAAATTAAATACAATTATGTTCCATTATTTAAATAATATAAAAATAATTTTAAAAAATTATTTAATAGGGAAGGTAATATTCAGATAATTAAGCATAATAAATTATAAACTTCAGAAATATAAAAAGGATTTATTCGATTTATATGAATTAAATATCCCCCTCAAAGTAAGATAATACAGCAGATAAATGCGTTTTGTATTTTTGGAAATTAAATACAATTATGTTCCATTATTTAAATAATATAAAAATAAATTTTAAAAAATTATTTAATAGGGAAGGTAATATTCAGATAATTAAGCATAATAAATTATAAACTTCGGAAATATAAAAAGGATTTATTCGATTTATATGAATTAAATATCCCCCTCAAAGTAAGATAATACAGCAGATAAATGCGTTTTGTATTTTTGGAAATTAAATACAATTATGTTCCATTATTTAAATAATATAAAAATAATTTTAAAAAATTATTTAATAGGGAAGGTAATATTCAGATAATTAAGCATAATAAATTATAAACTTCAGAAATATAAAAAGGATTTATTCGATTTATATGAATTAAATATCCCCCTCAAAGTAAGATAATACAGCAGATAAATGCGTTTTGTATTTTTGGAAATTAAATACAATTATGTTCCATTATTTAAATAATATAAAAATAAATTTTAAAAAATTATTTAATAGGGAAGGTAATATTCAGATAATTAAGCATAATAAATTATAAACTTCGGAAATATAAAAAGGATTTATTCGATTTATATGAATTAAATATCCCCCTCAAAGTAAGATAATACAGCAGATAAATGCGTTTTGTATTTTTGGAAATTAAATACAATTATGTTCCATTATTTAAATAATATAAAAATAATTTTAAAAAATTATTTAATAGGGAAGGTAATATTCAGATAATTAAGCATAATAAATTATAAACTTCAGAAATATAAAAAGGATTTATTCGATTTATATGAATTAAATATCCCCCTCAAAGTAAGATAATACAGCAGATAAATGCGTTTTGTATTTTTGGAAATTAAATACAATTATGTTCCATTATTTAAATAATATAAAAATAAATTTTAAAAAATTATTTAATAGGGAAGGTAATATTCAGATAATTAAGCATAATAAATTATAAACTTCAGAAATATAAAAAGGATTTATTCGATTTATATGAATTAAATATCCCCCTCAAAGTAAGATAATACAGCAGATAAATGCGTTTTGTATTTTTGGAAATTAAATACAATTATGTTCCATTATTTAAATAATATAAAAATAAATTTTAAAAAATTATTTAATAGGGAAGGTAATATTCAGATAATTAAGCATAATAAATTATAAACTTCGGAAATATAAAAAGGATTTATTCGATTTATATGAATTAAATATCCCCCTCAAAGTAAGATAATACAGCAGATAAATGCGTTTTGTATTTTTGGAAATTAAATACAATTATGTTCCATTATTTAAATAATATAAAAATAATTTTAAAAAATTATTTAATAGGGAAGGTAATATTCAGATAATTAAGCATAATAAATTATAAACTTCAGAAATATAAAAAGGATTTATTCGATTTATATGAATTAAATATCCCCCTCAAAGTAAGATAATACAGCAGATAAATGCGTTTTGTATTTTTGGAAATTAAATACAATTATGTTCCATTATTTAAATAATATAAAAATAAATTTTAAAAAATTATTTAATAGGGAAGGTAATATTCAGATAATTAAGCATAATAAATTATAAACTTCGGAAATATAAAAAGGATTTATTCGATTTATATGAATTAAATATCCCCCTCAAAGTAAGATAATACAGCAGATAAATGCGTTTTGTATTTTTGGAAATTAAATACAATTATGTTCCATTATTTAAATAATATAAAAATAATTTTAAAAAATTATTTAATAGGGAAGGTAATATTCAGATAATTAAGCATAATAAATTATAAACTTCAGAAATATAAAAAGGATTTATTCGATTTATATGAATTAAATATCCCCCTCAAAGTAAGATAATACAGCAGATAAATGCGTTTTGTATTTTTGGAAATTAAATACAATTATGTTCCATTATTTAAATAATATAAAAATAATTTTAAAAAATTATTTAATAGGGAAGGTAATATTCAGATAATTAAGCATAATAAATTATAAACTTCGGAAATATAAAAAGGATTTATTCGATTTATATGAATTAAATATCCCCCTCAAAGTAAGATAATACAGCAGATAAATGCGTTTTGTATTTTTGGAAATTAAATACAATTATGTTCCATTATTTAAATAATATAAAAATAATTTTAAAAAATTATTTAATAGGGAAGGTAATATTCAGATAATTAAGCATAATAAATTATAAACTTCAGAAATATAAAAAGGATTTATTCGATTTATATGAATTAAATATCCCCCTCAAAGTAAGATAATACAGCAGATAAATGCGTTTTGTATTTTTGGAAATTAAATACAATTATGTTCCATTATTTAAATAATATAAAAATAATTTTAAAAAATTATTTAATAGGGAAGGTAATATTCAGATAATTAAGCATAATAAATTATAAACTTCAGAAATATAAAAAGGATTTATTCGATTTATATGAATTAAATATCCCCCTCAAAGTAAGATAATACAGCAGATAAATGCGTTTTGTATTTTTGGAAATTAAATACAATTATGTTCCATTATTTAAATAATATAAAAATAATTTTAAAAAATTATTTAATAGGGAAGGTAATATTCAGATAATTAAGCATAATAAATTATAAACTTCAGAAATATAAAAAGGATTTATTCGATTTATATGAATTAAATATCCCCCTCAAAGTAAGATAATACAGCAGATAAATGCGTTTTGTATTTTTGGAAATTAAATACAATTATGTTCCATTATTTAAATAATATAAAAATAATTTTAAAAAATTATTTAATAGGGAAGGTAATATTCAGATAATTAAGCATAATAAATTATAAACTTCAGAAATATAAAAAGGATTTATTCGATTTATATGAATTAAATATCCCCCTCAAAGTAAGATAATACAGCAGATAAATGCGTTTTGTATTTTTGGAAATTAAATACAATTATGTTCCATTATTTAAATAATATAAAAATAATTTTAAAAAATTATTTAATAGGGAAGGTAATATTCAGATAATTAAGCATAATAAATTATAAACTTCGGAAATATAAAAAGGATTTATTCGATTTATATGAATTAAATATCCCCCTCAAAGTAAGATAATACAGCAGATAAATGCGTTTTGTATTTTTGGAAATTAAATACAATTATGTTCCATTATTTAAATAATATAAAAATAATTTTAAAAAATTATTTAATAGGGAAGGTAATATTCAGATAATTAAGCATAATAAATTATAAACTTCAGAAATATAAAAAGGATTTATTCGATTTATATGAATTAAATATCCCCCTCAAAGTAAGATAATACAGCAGATAAATGCGTTTTGTATTTTTGGAAATTAAATAATATTATGTTCCATTATTTAAATAATATGAAAATAATTTTTAAAAATTATTTAATTGGGAAAGTAATATTCAGATAATTAAGCATAATAAATTATAAACCTCAGAAATATAAATGGGATTTATGTGACTCATATGAATTAGATATCCCCATAAAATGAAAATAATAAAGATAAAACCTCGATTTTTATTTTTGGAAATTAAATAATATTATGTTCCATTATGACGCAAAGCCATAACTTGCGGGAAAATTTTCGGCCCATATCAATTTTGGTACCATTCTCTTTAGCTCGATGAGAGGAATCGTTTAATACTAAATTTGTTAAGATTCGCAAATCTTGAATCAAGTTTTAAGGCTTTGTGCCGTTATGGCTGCGCGTCCGTTTGGACTGTACCCGTTTTTTCATTGACTCTTTTAATTAAATTTTTTTTTGATAATTTATTTTCTCATTTATTTATTTTGGTTGATTAAAGAGTGCCAATTTATTTTTAGATTTTTTAAATATTTTTACAAACATGATTGGACTTGACCTTACTGTACCCCACCCTTGGAGTAAAAAACTGCTACCGTGCTGTAGCTTTTGAACGATATAAGATTTAATTGGATTAGGTAAAGCATAGAAAAGTTAAAGTGATCCCCCCTAATGACCCCACCCCTTTTGCTTTTTTGACAAATTTAAAGATTTTGCCCTGATTGGCGAAATATGGATTTGGCAAGTTTAATGTAAAAACTTGTTTTTTTTAATTTTCTAGTGTTTTATTT
Organism: Meloidogyne luci; assembly: GCA_902706615.1. Classification (NCBI taxonomy): domain Eukaryota; kingdom Metazoa; phylum Nematoda; class Chromadorea; order Rhabditida; family Meloidogynidae; genus Meloidogyne; species Meloidogyne luci. The sequence continues at coordinate 820,181 of CACSLI010000228.1, read as the reverse complement.
AAATTTTCTTCAAGAAAAATGTTTTATTCTCTGCCAACAAAGATTTTTAAACGTCTCAGCTTTCAACAACTACATTCAATCAAACAAACGAATGTTTATTGCCGCGATTTTGTTAAATGTGAAGGGGAACTTGATAAGGGGAAATTTCTTATGATTTCTCTTGTAAAACTTATTTTAATTAATTAAAAATTCTCTCTCTTAAGGATCGTACCGATCAATTTACTAGTGACCCGCAGAAATTGATGACTATACCCAAAGCGGAAAATTTTGACTTTCAATTAAATGAGAAACTTGAAGAGAAGGTATTTAAAGATTTTTAAAGCCAAAATTTCAGGCAAGTGTAGTTTTCACCCCATAAGCCCCGCCCCTTTTTCCTCTCTTCCTTTTCTTAGAAAAAATGACCAAAAGTGGTTAAAGATTCTGAGCCTAGTACGGAAACTGTAGTTTAGCTAAGTATTCAAATAACTCTAATTTATTCAAACATTTATATCGAGATTTAACAACAACAAAGCGGAGCGTTGGACTTGTTCGTGTTTATATTTTTGGTCATTTATCTAAATTTAGAAAAATTTTCGTAAATGAAACCCCTTCACTGCTTCTTATTATTTTTTATTTCCTTTTAATTTCTTTTAAATTTTTAGACATTTTACAATTACAAGTGAATTGTTTGGCTGAAGTTAACATTGCAAATCAGTTAATTAAAAATAAAGTAGTAAACAACATTTAAAGGAATTCAAATCTCTAAATATTAATCCTAATAATTTCTTTTTCTTTTAAATTAAACTTAATATTATTCAAGCTTTAATTTATTGTTAATTTATCAATTTTTATTTTCCTGATTTATACAATGATTAATTTTTACGATTTTTTAGTTTTGAATATTTACACTGTCAAATAAATTCATAAAAAAGAAAATGTCTCGACAAGTAAATTTTTTGATATTAATAGAACCTACGGTACTCTTCGGTTAAGCCACACCCTCCCCATATATTCGCAAGATATTTTTCTTTTATATACAGAATGGTCAGACTTTCTCCTCTCCTCAATTTCACTTAATTTTCCCTATGGCATGTTCAATGAGAGAAAAGATTGATTTTCACTAAAATTGCTAAATTTATATGGGTCAGGGATGTCACGGGTTGAGAAAAATGTCGGGTCGGGTTTCCAAAATTTTTCTCGGGTCGGGTTTCGGGTTGAGAAAATGTCGGGTCGGGTTTCGGATCGGGTTTTCGAAATTTTCTTCGGATCGGGTTTCGGGTTTCGGGTCGAAAAAAAGTGCGGGTATCGGGTCGTCGGGTCGGGTTAGTTAAAATTTGCACATGAAGCCAGATTTTTTTGGAGCTGTTGGGGGATATCAGATATTTAGTGGGTTAATCCTCCAATATCCTTGCAAATTTTCGATATATCCAAATAGGATCGCCGGCCCGGTTCGGTTCGATAGATCGAACCGGGCAGCGAATTCTGGCCCGAAAAAGACTAAGTTCGATAATAATGAAGCCCGAAAAGACTCGACCGGTCCGGCCCGAAAAAAATGAGTCCGGAAAAAAATGACTCGGAAAAATGAGGGCCGATTCGATCAAGACGGGATAATATCCGACTGTTTGGACAAAATGGTAGAAATCTAGTCCCTTAGCCGTCCAAAATCCTCAAAATTTCAGATGGATATATCACCCGATATTTAGATATCTTCTTAACACTTCTAATCAATCAATGACATATTAATCCAAAAATATTCCTCTTAATCCCCTATTTCCCTCTATCCATCTTTTCAATACTCTAGTCCATTTTTTGTAAGGTAAAAAACCAGATTTCTTGGTTTTTTGCGCCGCAGGCGAAAATTTTGAGATTTTGGAAGATTCTTAAGTTAAAAATCTTCCCTTCTCAGCGCCGCAGGCGAAAATTTTGAGAATTCTGGAAGACCAGAAGCCAGATTTCTTCCTTTTTCAGCGCCGCAGGCGAAAATTTTCAGAATTTTGGAGGATCCTTAAGCTAAAAATCTTCCCTTTTTCTGAGTCGCAGGCGAAAATTTTGAGAAAACTCGGGTCGGGTTTCGGGTCGGGTTTTGAAAAATAAAAATTCTCGGGTCGGGTTTCGGGTCGGGTTTTAGAAAATTTCTCGGGTCGGGTTTCGGGTATCGGGTCGAAAAAAAGGCCGGGTTTCGGGTATCGGGTTTCGGGTAACCCGTGACATCCCTGATATGGGTGATGGAATTTCTTTATTAATGTTTCTCAATGAATAGGTAAAATTAAGTGAAATTGAGGAGAGGGTGATCATTTTATATAAGTCTGATCATTTTATATATAAAAAGAAAAATATCTTGCGAATATATGGTGAGGCTGTGGCAAAACCGAAAAGTACCGCTGGTACTCTTCACGTGCAGCATTGAAGCTGCTTTTGCTAATTCTCTCTTAAAATATAAAGATGAAAATTTTGGTTTTGATCAAACTACAGAACAATCATATATTATTGTCAAGTGATTTTTTGCTTCTTAAACAGGGTACGCCCCACTTAGTCGCGGGCCACTTAGACTCAAATTGGATCCGGTTCCGGTCAAAATATCGGTTCCGGTGCAACATTGCTTTTTAGCTACTTCGCGACTAAGTGGCCTGCGACTAAGTGTCCGTGTCCCTCTTAAACAATATTATAATTTTGTCTTTAGTTTTGACGAAAATGTAAAGGCTTTTATAGAACCAGCTGGAGGTTGGATGGATAAAACTTACGAGGTCGTCTATCTTGCTAAAGGTTATTCAATTTTTAATGTTTTGCATTATCCTTCAAAAATTAAGTTGCTGTTCTATTCCTGACATCTCTAGGTTTTAAACGTACAAAAACAGTTTAGCATATGTTGATAGGGTCGTTTGAGTTATCAATCCTTATTTTTTCATATTTTGAGATTTCGTCCTTATTTTCGATTTTTTTATCCAGATTTCGTTATTTTGTCCTCTAGTCCTAATTTTTTGAAATTTAGTAAATATTTCATGTTCATCAGTGAGCAATCAAGAATCCCCTCAAAGATTAATTTATCATTTGATCACTCGGTTGATCAGTATTATTTTTTATATATTTCAGTCTATATTTTTTTTAAAGTTGCCCCGCAGTACATGACATTTAAAATTTTTTTCACTTTTAGATAAATCTCTTGTTGGCCCTTTCAAATCAACAAAAAGTTTAAGCTCATTGACCTTACAAAGGTAACTCTGACCTCAAAAAGGCTAAAAATGTCTACGTTTTTGCAGCTTAAACTTCCCACGGACATCATTGCACAACAGCGAGATACTTCGCTTCCCAGAAATTTCTTCCCAGAGAATCACCCATTAGTCTTGGATCTTCTCTGGTCTGACCCTAATGTGAGTTTAATTTGCGGAGCAATTCAACTGAGTCCCGGCCCTATAACTAAAGAAACGTTGGATAATTTTTAATGGACCTGATACCATAGATAGAGCGTTGAATGGGCTATATGAAACCAAAACATCAAAATTTTCGATTGACTGATAAAAAAATTATGATCCGAAAACCAATAAAACTATGGTCCGGGACTCAGATTAGGTGTACCCTTTGATTTTTAATTATTTTAAATATTTTGTTATTTAAGGGTGATGTAGATAGGTTTGAGTATAATGAAGCTCGACAAAGTTCCGTTTGGTCCACAAGAGGTTTATGCGACCTGTGAGAAGCTCGGTATTAAACTCAGTGTGCGAGCTCTTCAGGCTTTTAATCGTGGTTATGGCTTTTTTGCAGGAATGGATATTTGTTTGGGGGCGACGGACTATGTTGTGAAGGTCTTAATAACTAAAAGCTTTGTAGTTTAAATTGATTTTTAGGGAAGTTTTGCCGGTATTCTCCATTTACAATTGGGCAATGTTCAAGACAAGAAAGGCAACCCAACTGAGAAAAAAGAAATTCAAGCAGGCATTATTATCTTCCGTCCTGCTACAAAAGAAACTAAAGGAAAGAAAAAATTCATCGAGGAGTATGAGAATTTCCTGGAAGCTGAGGAGGATGAGAAAACTCAACTTGAGATACTTGGAAAGGTAGATATTTTTCATTAAATGCTTATGGCCTATTTGAGATCCAGAATCTGTGGTTTTAGCTTAGAAAAAGGAACTAGTCAGACTCCGCCCTCCGTGGACTGACCTGCTCCTTAGAAGTTATAAGGGGGTCAACCCAAAAGACCTACACCCAGAAAACCTACTCCCAAAAGATTTACTGACCCAAAAGACCAACGCCCAAAATTCCTATTGACCCAATTTGAAAAGAAATATCAAAAGGGAATGTCGAAGGATTTGCAGAGATTTAAGGAATATCAAAGGATTTAGTGTTTTTTCCTCCTTAATCCCTCTAAATCACACGATATTCGCTTTAAAAATTTGTAGGTCTTTTGGGTCAATAGGTCTTTTGGGCGTAGGTCTTTTGGGTTTAGGTCTTTTGTGGTGGACTCATTATAAGCGTTGCCTTACATTTTTAACTTTAGCATTTTAATTTTTTCCTCTTTAAGATACCAACGAAGGAAGAAATAAGTGAGTCGATGCAAGACTGATTGTGTTAAAATGCAAAACATGATTTGTTTCTTCGTTGTTGTAGAATAAATATTTCTCGATTAAAGAAAATTCTGGAACGTTCCTAAAAAGCAACGTTTCAAAGATTTTATGTTAAATAGATTTACTAAGGCTGTCTGGTGTGGAGTAAATAAAATTTTTTTATATATTTTATTAATTTTCCATTTTTTTATGTTTTAATTTGGTTATTTTTATTATTGACATTTTTATTTTTTTATCACATTAGTGTACAAATATGTACCTGTGATTGTCTTATAAATAAATAAATAAAGAGCAATCAAAATAAATTTGCGTATTTAGTGAATAACATGAATCCTTAACATAAAATCTTTGAAACGTTGCTTTTGGGGAAACGTTGCAGAATTTTCTTTAATCTAGAAATTAGGGTAGCACAAAACCGTTTAGCTAAACGGTAAACGGTAAACGGGTTTTTTGGTAAAATTAAACGGAACGGTATACGGGTCTCAAATAAACGGCATAAACGGTATACGGTCCTTCTAAACGGCGTTTAATTCGTTTAATTTTTTCCTAGAATTAGTGGATTAAAACGTGAATTTTTGCCTTCTGACACACTAAAATCAAAAAAATTTTCGCCTGCGGCGCAAAAAAGGGAAGAGATCTAGCTGGTTGGTAGCTCCTTGGCCTTCCGAAATTTACGAAATTCTCGCCTGAGACGCTGAAAAAGGAAGAAATTTGGCTTCTTGGCCTTCAAAAATTCTCTAAATTTTCGCCTGCGGCGCTGAAAATTGACTCAATGAAGGGACAGAGGTTTTAGGAGAAATTGATGGATATAGAGCATTCATAAGGATAACGAGGGATTTTAGGATACAGTGGGATTTTATTAAGTGATTTGGTTATTACCACTTAAATCCCCCGTTATCCTTTCAAATCCCAGATATCCCTTCAATCCCTCTAAATCCCATTATATCCACCTTAATCCTCTGATATGCCTTCAAATTGTCTCAATCACTTTGAATCCAATTACATCACTTTAATCCTCTCATATACGATCCTTATCCCCTTAATACTCTTATCCCCTTTAATAACTCCTAATCTACCGATATCTCACCCTTCCTTTATCCTCCAAATCCATCGCTATGATGAATTTATTGTTTAATTATAATTTTTATAAATAGGGATGAACAAAGAATGATTTTTTATTGATTTTTTCGAATTATGAGGTGTTTTTAAAAAAATTTTATAAATAAACGGTAAACGGACGTTTAAACGGGGTCTTCAAAAATAAACTAAACGGTATACGGGTCTCAGATAAACGGCATAAACGGTATACGGTTTTTTCAAAATTAAACGGTTTTGTGCTACTCTACTAGAAATATTCTACATCAAAGAAGAAACAGGAAGCAGATCCTGTGTTGCTTTACTCAAACCAAATTATAATGGCATATTTGATCATGGTTCGCATCAGGGATGACCGGAATAAAAATTTTTTATTTCGAATCGAAACAAAATAAAAAATTTTTCGTTTCTGAGCGTAACGAAATAAAATAAAAATTTTAGAAATATTTTTCAGTTCATAAAAGCTTTTAATCGATATTTAAATGATATCACTCCAAATCCTCTGATATCGCTCAATATCACGGAGAAATAGTGTAGCCAATTTCGGTTTTGCCACAAGACTCACCGAAATCCCTGTTAATCGTTAAATCCCTTTTATTCTTAATCCATCTAAGTCTCTCAATTGGAATTAATTAAGGCATGGTATATAAAGGAGACTCAATCATCCCGGGCTCAATCGCGCGGATAAAATCGTGTGGACTCAACTGAACTGTGCAAAAATAATCTATTTTGGTTGAAAGATTTCAGAAATTTAATCAAAATCTCACAAAATTTCCCAAAAATTTGAAATTTTTTACAAAAATTTCCGTCATTAGTGGTGTATTTTTATTCCTTTCGACCGAAATTTTTTTTATTTCGCTCCGAAACGAAACGAAATTTCGGTCATCCCTGGTTCGCATCTTGAATATTCAATTGATGATGAAGTTACAATTTATACACATAATGGTTTTAATCAATACAAAACAAATGTAAAATACGTGTTGAGACGTTTTGATTTTGTTAATCTAAAATCAATTAAAAATGTTTTAAAATTAAAAAGGTTAAATTTAAAATTTAATTAAAATTAAAAATCAATTAAAAAGGTCCAACTTGGGACAAACATCGCTTTAATTGGTTACGGCAACGAACTTGAATGTCTTTCAAATAGGAATGGAATATTGCATATACAAGAAAAACAAACTTTCTTAGGTTGATTAAAAATTATTTTAAAGACTAAAAATTTAATAAATTTTAGATGGTACTGATGATTTTATTGGTCTTTTCTATTTGGGCAATGTATCAACAACAAATGTTTTTTTACTTTTTTTTTATTTGATTTTAAAGATGATAATACTTGAAGAAATTTGTTGTCTTTTAAATTTTTAAAATTTTATAAATTTTCTTGCCTTTTTGCTATTGCTAAAAATATCTGTTAATTTTCTATTGCGGATTTCATTTTTTCCGTTTATTAATTTTATATAAATTTCTTAAAATTAAAATATATTTTCAACCCCAAAACATTTTTAACATGTCAAGCTTCCATTTTTCTTCAAAAGTTCTTAATTTAGTTGATACGAGACCAAAAGCTGATGAATTGAAGGTTTTTTATTTTTATAGAGAGGACATTTAGCTTAATTATTTTCTAGGGAGCTGTCAAATTGGACCCAAATTTGAAGGAATATTTGCAATTTGGAGATGAATCAATAAAAGAATCAAATACCTACCAATCCAATTGCTTGAATTCTACAACTTTTGCAACTTTCAATAGGCAGGTTGTTTATTTTTAAGAATTTTTTTTGCCAAATTTTCTTTTAATTAACCTTGTCTTGTTGTAGGGTTGGACACAAGGCCCGTAGGGGTGGAGGGAATTCCCCCCCCCCCTCCGAAATGGGGAAAAGGAAAAAATTTGGGGATGGGCTGGGGCAAAAAAAGTTGATTTTTTGGCCTACGGCCTCTGAAATTTAAAAAATTGTCACCTGCGGTGCTGAAAATTCAAATTTTTGGCGCCTTCTGCGACAAAAATTAGCCACAAAAAAATTTCCCCCCCCCTTGGCCCCCCCCCCCCGAAAAAAATCCTGGCTAGGCCGGTTGTACTTTATTGACCGGTACTCCCGTTTTGACGACTTTCGAACCTTTGAGAAGTTGAATCTTATTTTAAATACATTTGTGTCATTTTTAATAATTTGGCATAACCCCCCAAACACCCTAAACTTTTTTATTTTTCATCTTTTAAACAAAAATTTTAAGAAAACAATTTATTTCTTTTTTAATTTTTTAAAGGCTCTCGGCAACGAATTTGGATCTTTTAATTCTTCAAATTCAACAGAATTGCCTTCTAACGAATTTTGTGATCAACAAACAATTCAACAAAGAGAGGATTGGTTAATGTTTAGAAAAATGGTTTTTTTTTTATTTTTATATTTAACAATTTTTTGATGGTCCAGAAAACTCCTCCAGGGCTTTTAGCAATATGTGCAACTTTTTGGTAAAATAAGAAATTTTGTTCAATTAATTGCATGATTTTGATTCCAAATGTTTATTATAGGAGAGGTTTGAAAAATTTTTTTGAAACCCTCCCCCGAATTCTAATTTAGTTAAATACACACATTATTATGAGAACAACAGTTTTACCACAAATTCTCGTTCATTTAACAGAAATGTTAGTTGGAATTTTGGGGATTTGTAGTGACTCTTCTAGCGGTTAATTTTTTAATTTTTTTTAATTAAAAATTATTTTTTAAATTTAAGTTGCCCGACGTTTTGGCCTTTCCAAAGTTCCTCGTTTCTTTCGTTTAGTTCTTCATTTAGAACGGCCTTTCTACGATTTATTTAGAATTCTTGTTGAGCTGTTTTGTCGAACATGGAAGGATATGAATGCAAAGTTTGGGAGTTTTTTATAAAATAATTTTCTGGGGAATTATTGGGATGAAATGTCTCTTTTTTTGAGAGAGTTTTTTTAGATTTAATTTTATTTTTGGGGATCAATCGGTTACCACGATAATTTTTTGATTAATCTATTGGCAATCTGCCTTCAAAATTTTGAAATAAATTGAAAAATTTAAGAGAGAGGGAGGGCCAAAGGTGCCAATGCCCAAATTTCTTTGTGTATTTATTTTTCAGTGAAAATTTTTTTATGTTTTTTTAAAGTTTTTAATTAAAAAATTGGTAACCTCGGAATTCTCATGTCTCTGTTCTCTTTTAAGTTAATTCTCAAAATTTATCCAAAAGTGTTCATTCTTATCAAAAATTTTTACAAATTTATTTAAATTTTTTCAAAGATTTGATGAAATTAACAAAGTCTATAATGTTGTGCAAGACCAATTTGAACGTTCACTTTTTGAAAATCAAAATTCATTGGAACAATCAACGTGCAAAAGTTTGTTGTTTTTAATTTCAAAATTTAAGAGGTTTTCGTCAATGGACCTCGTTTATAAAATGAATTTACTAATGTACATATACCTTAATTTAAGTAAGGCCATTGAGTGGAATATCCCTTGTTTAAACGTTACCACTGATTTATAATTGAAGGAAGACTTAGTTTTTGGAATTTTTTTAGTGTTTTAAGGCAACGAATTTGGATCTTTTAATTCTTCCAATTCAACAGAATTACCTTCTAATGAATTTTGTGATCAACAAACAATTCAACAAAAAGAGGATTGGTTAATGTTTGGAAAAATGGTTTTTTCTTTAATTTTTTTACTCAAAATTTTTGAAAGGTCCAAAAAACGCCTCCAGGACTTTTAGCAATATGTGCAATAATTGAGTATTTTATTTTAATTCTTTAATTTTATTAAAAAATTATTTTTCTAGATCAACACAAACAAAACCTTCATCATCCAAGGAAAATCAATTAGAAGAAGAATTAAACTGGTACTTTATCACTTACAGCATTGGAATCTGCTTTTGCTAATTCTCTTAAAATATAAAAATGAAAATCTTGGTAGTGATCAAACTGCAAGACAATCGTCTATTATTGTCAAGTAATTTTTTGCTTCTTAAACAATATTATAATTTGCTTTAGTTTTCATGAAAACGTTGAGGCTTTTATAAAACCAGCTGGAGTTGGATGAACAGAACTTACGAGGTTGTCTATCGTGCTAAAGGTGAAAATTTTAAAAATTTGTTTTGGAGGAAATTTAATTTTAAGCAGTCCTCCCTTTTTCAGATAGCATTCTTGCATGGAGGGATTTAGCCAAAATTAAATAGGCTCAGTGGTCTTACAAAGGTAGCTCTGACCTCACAAAGGCTAAAAATATTTACGTTTTTGCAGCTTCAAATAAAAATTTCCGTAAAATTAAAAAGTTTAAAATTAAAAATTTAATTAAAATTGGAAATCAATTTAAAAGGTGGGACAAATATTGCTTTAATTGGTTACGGCAACGATCTTAGATGTCTTTCATATAGGAATGGAATATTGCATATACAAGAAAAACAAACTTTCTTGGGTTGATTAAAAATTATTTTAAAGACTAAAAATTTGATAAATTTTAGATGACACTGATGATTTTATTGGTTCCTTCTATTTGGGCAATGTATCAACAACAAATGTTTTTTTTGTTGCGTTTAAAATTTTTTTTCAATTCTAATCTTCGTTTTTATTGATTTTATATACATATTAATTTATTATAAATTCTTAAAATTTTATAAATTTTCTTGTCATTTTGCTATTGCTAAAAATATCTGTTAATTTTATTACGGATTTTATTTTTTCTGTTTGTCGAATCTTGAATATTTAACTGATGATAAAGTTACTATATATGTCACCGTCCAAATTACATTTTAGGACAAATAGGAAATGGCCAGCCAACAAATAGGAATGGCCAGCCAAAACCATTTTAGGAAATGGCCAGCCATTATTAAAAAAAATCGATTTTTCTTAGGTTTAGAAGTTGAGGATGGGTTTCATAGTTGTTCTAAATGTTCGGGACCTACGCCCGCTTGGTCTGGGACGGTTGGTTACCCTATTTTTCGAAATTTCTCAAAGTTAGCCAATTTTTAAAAATTTCAGAAAAACGATTATAACTTTCAGAAATTTCGAAAAATAGGGTAACGAAAGTTCCCAGACCCAGTGGGCGTAGGTCCCGAACATGAAGAACAACTACGGAACCCATCCCCAACTGCTAAACCTAAAAAACCGTTTTTTTAATGAATGTAATTTGGCCGGCCAAAAGTGCACTTGGACTAAAATGTAATTTGGACGGTGACACATATACACATAATTGTTTTAATCAATACAAGACAAATGTAAAATATGTGTCGAGACGTTTCGATTTTGTTATTCTAAAATCAAATAAAAATGTCCTTAAAATTAAAAAGGTTAAAATTAAAAATTTAATTAAAATTAAAAATCAATTAAAAAGGTTCACCTATGAATTATAATCCAACCTGGGACAACATTACTTTAGTTGGTTACGGCAACGAATTTGAATGTCTTTCAAATAGGAATGGAATATTGCATATACAAGAAAAACAAACTTTCTTAGGTTGATTAAAAATTATTTTAAAGACTAAAAATTTAATAAATTTTAGATGGTACTGATGATTTTATTGGTCTTTTCTATTTGGGCAATGTATCAACAACAAATGTTTTTTTACTTTTTTTTTATTTGATTTTAAAGATGATAATATTTGAAGAAATTTGTTGTCTTTTAAATTTTTAAAATTTTATAAATTTTCTTGCCTTTTTGCTATTGCTAAAAATATCTGTTAATTTTCTATTGCGGATTTCATTTTTTCCGTTTATTGATTTTATATAAATTTCTTAAAATTAAAATATATTTTCAATCTCAAAATATTTTCAGCATGTCAAGTTTCCATTTTTCTTCCAAAGTGCTTAATTTAGTTGATACGAGACCAAAAGCTGATGAATTGAAGGTTTTTTATTTTTATAGAGAGGACATTTAGCTTAATTATTTTCTAGGGAGCTGTCAAATTGGACCCAAATTTGAAGGAATATTTACAATTTGGAGATGAATCAATAAAAGAATCAAATATCTACCAATCTAACTGCTTGAATTCTACGACTTTTGCAACTTTCAATAGGCAGGTTGTTTATTTTTGAAGGATTTTTTTTGTAATTTTTCAATTTTTGTCTTGTTGTAGGGTTGAGCACAACCAGTTATTGACCGGTACTCCCGGTTTTGAGTTTTATTCAAATATCGGTCTTATTTTGTCTGATTTTTTAATCAACATTTTCATAAATTTTCGGTTTTAAACCCGATTATGTCCAGTCCTTTTCCCACGCTTTTATAATTTTATTTAAATTAAAAATAAAAATTTTTTCTTAGGACCAGTCATTGTCCGACTTTATCTCTCAACTTTGCAAACAATTTGGAATAGAACTTGGTTCTTTTAATTCTGGGGGCAAGGAACATTTTGGTTTAATGTTTGACGATAAAATTAATTTTGTGACTGAACAAAACAAAAATTTGATTAATCAGGTTTTTGGATTTTTTTAAAATAATTTTCCCTATTTTAAGGGTTTTATTCTTAAATTAACCGCTTCTCCAATAAATTTTGGAAAATATTTTTTGAAAAATTTGTCTTCAAAGAATTTGTTGTCAACGGAGAATTTATCCTTGTTTTCCTCTCTGTGTCAAGATTTTGTGTTTATTGAAGCATTTACTTGCTTGCAGGTTATTTTTTGAATGTTGTTTTTAATTGTGTTTTCGCAGAACGTCTTATAATACCTAAATCTTTAAGTACTGACTCTCAAGACTCATTGAAATACCAAATTGTTATTCCATTAATGGGGCCCGGTCTGCCCTCCGAAGCATTACAAAAACATTTTTCTAGCGAGGATTCATTTGGGGCAAATCTCTTTTTTTGAATAATGTTGTTAAGAGTGAACATAGATAAATAATGGATCATACCATGTTTTCGTTCTGTTTCTTATTAAAAATGAAAGCATATAGATTTTAAGAGACAATCAAATTTAATTTAACAATGGGAAGTTTTGACACAGAAATATCTCGCTTTTTGTTAGGTTTTTAACATAAACTCAATTTTTCCTAACAATTCGCTATTCGATTAACGCCTCTAACAATTTTGTGATTTTCCGTCCATTTATGTTTTTCTATTTATTTAATTTTAGGGTATCCAACGACTTACCAAAATAATCGAGGAAACTGAAAATATTCAAAGGTTATCTACATATCTGTTTTAATTTTTTTCTCAAAAAATATTTATTTTTTTTTAGTTCAACAACCTATTTGGGCCTCTTAAATATACTTCTTCAATTAATGCAACAATTTCCTCAAATATTTCCTTGGCCAGAATTATCTACTCAATTTGTTCGTAAAATTACTTTTTTTGTTAATGGACAGTCAAAATTGGAACAAAATGGGACGAGAGCTTTGGCTTTGGAAATGCTTTTGGCTATTTCTGAACATTGGTTTGGGTTTTTTAAAGAGGGAATTTTTTAGATTTTTTTTAATTTTTTTTTGGCAAATTTAGGTTTTGATTTTTCTTCTAGAGACCTAATATGAAACTAAAATTACATTAAAAACGCGTTTAATTTTTTCGAACAAAAAATTTTTCTATTGATAATTTTTGGGCTAATTATTTAATAAAATTCATATTTAATAGGAATTCTGGTTTAAAACTGATTTTTAGCCAGAATTCTGATTTAATATCTCAAAATAAAATTTAAATTAAGTCCAAAAATACTTTTTTAAAAAATTTAAATTTTTCAGTGAATATCTAACGGAATGTCTTAAATCAGAAATGCCTGTAGATTTATTAATTAGACATTTGGACAATACAAACGAAAGAGTGTTGATGAGCTCAATTTCTTTAATCAATTCAATTTATGTTTTGGCTGATCGAGAGGAAAGGATAAATATTGTTAAGGTTTTTTTTTTAATTTTTTTTGGATTATTTTTTGATTAGGGATTCGAAATATTTTGAATTTTTTTAAATTTTTGGATTGCCTTTATCTTCATTTTTTATTAAATTTTCTTCAGTAATTTTTTCCTTTATTTTTCTCTTATTTCGAATTTCTTTTTTAACCTTTAATTAAAGTATTTCTGTTTGAATAAAATTAAATAAGAAATGAAGAAAAAATTCTTAATTTTTTGGGTCTTTTTGATTATTTGGAAATTTTGGGAAATTGTTATTTTCCCCCAAATTTCCACCCAAAATTTTGAAAAAATAGGAATAATTAAAAAATTATTTTTTCTATTTCGAATCGTTTATTTAAATTTCTATTTATTTAAATTAACTTTTAACAAAAAAAAATTAAAGTTACTGCACGAAAAACCATTTATTTCTGCAATTGGACGTATTTTGGATAGAGAAGAAAATTTAATTAATCAACAAAAATTAAATAATAAAATTTCAAGTCAACCAATCCCTTCACAAATTTCTCCAGAAAAATCAAAATTTTATGAACAAATTGGACGTTTTCAACAAATTAGATTTGATGAGGTTTTTTTGAAAATATTTTTTAGAAAAATTTTTTAAATTTAGGTATGTGCTTTGGCTTTACGAACTCCGACAGACAAAGAAATTGATTTTCTTAAGGTTTGTTTTTAAAAGTATTTTTAATTAAAAATTAGTATTTTTCGGGTCTTTTTAATTATTTTGGAAATTTTGTGAAAATTGTTATTTTATTATTATATTTTTTTCCTTGACTTAAAAATTGCTCCGTAAACATGACAATAAATTAGTCTTCGATTAATGATTCAATCCAATTTTTTGTAAAAAAAAATTTTGGAGAGAAGTTAAAGGGAAATAAAGCAGGAATTTTACCGAAAATTTTATTTCAGCACCTTTGAGAGGGAGCAGGCCAACTTACCGCGAGCTCAACTTTCCGCAGAGAATCGAACCATACCATAATTTTGTTCAGTATTGTCGAATCCAGGACGACCTGGTATGGTTTGATTTAGCTTGTCGAGGCGCATCGAACCATATCAAGGCGTTCCGGATTCGACAATTCTGAACGAAGTTATAACTTTGTGGTAAGTTGGGGTGCACCCCATTGAGCTATTAAATTTCAATCTCACTTCTTAAATACATTCAAGTCATTTTTAAATAATTTGGCATAACCCCCAAACATCCCAAACCTTTTTTTATTTTTTATCTTTTAAACAAAAATTTAAAAAATAATTTATTTCTTTTTCAAATTTTTTAAAGGTTCTCGGCAACGAATTTGGATCTTTTGATTCTTCCAATTCAGCAGAAACACCTTCTAATAAATTTTCTGATCAACAAATAATTCAACAAAAAGAGGATTGGTTAATATTCCGAAAAATGGTTTTTTCTTTAATTTTTTAATTAAAAAATTTTTTAAAAGGTTCAAAAAACTCCTCCAGGACTTTTATCAATATGTGCAATAATTGAGTATTTTATTTAAATTTTATTTAAAAAATTATTTTTTTAGTTTAACACAAACAAAGGCTTCTTCATCCAAGGAAAATCAATTAGAAGAAGAATTAATATCTTCTAATTTGACTTGGAATAAATTAAAAGAGGTTTTTTTAAATTTTTTTTAAATTTTGGTTTGTGTTGTTTAGATTTTTTATGTAATTTTATTAAGGGTATTTTATCTATGTATAAGCTAGATTATTTAGGAAAGGGATGGTTTAAAAAAACTCAGTTAATTTTCATTTAACGACCGGTTATTGAGAGGAAAAAAAATAAAATTAATTTAGACAATGCTTACTTTGACGTTCCATGTCTAATCTTTTAAGCACCAAATTTTTTTTTTTGAAATAAGCTTCTATTTGTTATTTTTTAAGTTTTTTTAATTGCATAGCTTGTAAATGTTTTTAGACTTTCTTCAAGTCATTCACTAACAATTTTTATGTAAAATAAGAAATTTTTATTTTGGGCTGAGGAATTTTTTTCGGATTAATTGCATGATTTTTAGTTCCAAATCTTTGTTACAAGAGGGATTTTTAATTATTTTTTTTTTTGAAAAATTTTTTTAAAAATAAATTTAATTTTTTTAGTTAAATACACACTTTATTATGAGGCCAACAGTTTTACCTCAAATTCTCGTTCATTTGACAGAAATGTTAGTTCAAATTTTGGGGATTTGTAGTGACTCTTCTAGCGGTTTATTTTTTAATTTTTTTTTAATTTTTAAAAAATTTTTTTAAATTTAAGTTGCTCGTCGTTTTGGCCTTTCCAAAGTTCCTCGTTACTTTCGTTTAGTTCTTCAATTAGAACGTCCTTTCTACGATTTATTTAGAATTCTTGTTGAGCTGTTTTGTCGAACATGGAATGATATGAATGCAAAGTTTGAGAGTTTTTTTTGTTTTTTGGGAATTATGGGATGAAATGTCTTTTTTTTATTTTTAAGAATTTTTTTAGATTTTATTTTATTTTTGTGAATCCAATCGGTTACCAAAAGCAATTTTTGATTAGTAATTTTATTGGCAATTTTCCTCCTTAGAAATTTTAAAATAAATTGAAAAATTTTCATGTAAAATACACACTTCATTATGAGACAATATTTTTGGGAATTTATTTTTTAGTGAAGAATTTTTAATTTTAAAAATAATTTTTTACCAAATATTAGACTAAATCTAAGCTCTTAATTTTTGTTTCTCTGTTCTCCTTCAGTTTAACCCAAAATCTATTTTAAAAAATTATTTTTCAGATTTGATGAAATCAACAAAGTATATAATGTCGTCCAAGACCAATTTGAACGTTCACTTTTTGAAAATCCAAATTCATTGGAACAATTAGAAATTGAAATGCTTCGCAAACGATTTTCTTATTTCAACATGCAAAAGGTTGGGGGTTTTTATTTTTAAATTATTTATGGGTTCTCTACAATCGGATCTTGCTTGTAAAATTAATTTATTAAAATATACCTCAACTTAGGACAAATTTTTTTTCGAAATTTTTGGTTGGCCATTGAGTGGAATATCCCTTAATTTAAGCGATATCGTTAATTTAAAATTGAGGGAAGACTTTTAGTTTTTGGAATTTTTTTTTTTGTTGTTTTAAGGTTGAATTTTTTGTTTTTGAAATTAATTTAAAATACACCTGACTATAAGCTATAAATTCTTCACAGGGTTGTTTTTAAAGTGAGGTCTCTAACTGTGTAACATTAAACAAAAATTTACTAAAAACTAAAAATTTAAAAAAATTTTACAAAAATTTTCTAAAAATCTCTTAAAAATCCTCCAAATTATTATCTCAATATTTGATTACACAATAATATATAAAAATAGCTAACAAAATAAAAATTAATAAAATAACAGATCCAATAAATAATATTTTATAAAAAAATTTGTTGTTGTCTTTACATTCATTTATTTTTGTTGATTTTTGTGTTGTTATTTCAATTATCTGTTTTTCTGCTAATTTTAGTTGTTCTAAAATTGTTGAGGGAGGATTTTGAATTGATGTAGTTGTTGTTGTTGTTTTTTCTTTATCACGAATAATTCCAAGTTTCCTTAATCTCTTTATTATATTTTGATTATAATCATCTTGTCTTTTATCTCTATTAGCTACTATAGTCATTCTCGTTGTTTCTTTATATTTTTGTTCAATTTCTTCTTCTTCATTGTCATATTCGAGAATCATTTCATCTATTCTATCATAATCTCCATACAAACTTGCATCATTTTCTTGATTTTGTTGTCCTTTGCATTTCCTTTAAAATTAAAGAAATGATAATTTTTTAAAATTTACCCGAAAAATAAAAACAATAAACCCAAGAAATAAAATAAATAAATTATTTTATTTTTATTTTTAAAGTTTATTATATTAGAAATCATTTGAGGTTAAAAAAAATTTTTTTTTATTATTTGATAAAAGAAAGTTTTTTTGAATTTATATATAATGTCTTTATTATTCAAAATTGAATCATTCACATGTTTAAAATTAACAAAAAAAGATGATACATTTTTAAAAAAATAATTAGGTGAATTTTTAAATGACAATTTTGTTTTTAAAAAAAATTAAGTGAAAATGAATGAATAAACAAAAGAAAATATTTTTTTCTCGGAAAAAAAATTTTAATAAAATTTGGATTTGGAAAATTGAAAAAAATCTTCAAAATTTATCCAATAACGATTTTTTAAATTTGGTTGGGTGGTGAATTTATTAAGGCCCCTATCCTATACTATGTGGCTTTTTTCAGTTCAAAGGGATATAACGAGATCCGATTGTATTTAAAAAATTTTTAAATTTAAAATAAAATATATTTGATTAATTTTGGATTTTTTAAGAATTTTTTTCTTTGAAAATTAAAAGATTAATTTTTAAATTTAGCTTTTAATCTACTCAATTTTTATTTTTTAGATCTGGAAATGTGAACAACGAGAACAAGAAGAATTGGAATTAAATAGTGAAGATATTCAGTTAATTAAATTAAAAGAAAAAATAATTTTTTTATTTTTTTCAGACCTTTAAGGGACCATTTACGTCCAGAAATTGAAAATTTAGCAATTCACCGAAGAATTGCTTTGTTAAAAAAAGGAATGAATTTTCAACGTGTTTTACCTTTAAAAACAATTAAAGGTGTTTTTCTCTGTTTATTTAAATAAATAATGTTTTCTTTAGAGAATCAGACAATTCTTTCTCTCCCTTCTTCTGTTTCTGTTCATAGTTCGCCTGTTCATTCTTCTGGTTTATTAAATTCGGTATTTTTATTATTTAAAAATAGAGAAAAAATTAAGAAAAAAATAGCGTGTAAAAAGAGGAGAGAAAAACTTTCAGAGAATTTTCAGAATTTTCGTTTCTCACTAAAATCAGAATTTCATACGAACTTGTTTTAAACGAAAAATATAAAACACAAAACATTTTGTTTTGTTTTCAATAAACATGTTTTTCAAAACATGTTTTTCTATACGTTTGTTGTTCAAAACAAAAACGTTTCAAAACATACAAACATCTGTTTTTAAATCAGCCTCAACAACAACAACAATATTGGTTTTGGTGTTTAGATGAAAAAGAAATGTTTTTCAATGTTTGTGATTGCCATCTAAACAATGGAAAACATTTTGAAATTATATCTGAAACGAACAAGTTTTTTTAAAATAAAAACAAGTTTATTTAAAACAAGTTTGTTTTTATAGAAAATTGTTTGTTTCTGAAATTAAAAACATTTTAAATGGACAACAATTAATTTCTCATTTAAATCAACAACAACATGGGGCTGGGAAGCTATACAAAAAGAGTCAGAATATTTTACGGTGAATTTGAAAAAAAAATTTTTTTTGAAAAATTTTTGAAATTTTCTTAGTTGTGGTATTTTTATTGAATTTAACAATTCTTCCGAATTTTTACTCTGTGCACAAAATGAACAAGATTCTGCTGATTGGTTTGAGGCATTAAATTGTTTATGTTGGCCACAAAAATCATTACAAAATAATATTAATATTAAAAAAGAGGTGATTTTTGAATTTTTTTAAATTTTGGAAATGTTAGAAAATTTTAAAATTTGAAAAAAAAATTTTTTTTAATTAAAGGTTGATCAATTATTAAATTTACAAATAAATATTCGTTTAATGGATGTACCCAAATTAGAAGAAAAATTAAAAATACCACAACTTCCAACAGATTTTAATTGGATTTTTACTTAATTTTTAATTTTAAAAAATTTTTCAAATTTTTCCCTCAATTTTTTTTCTATTTATTTATTTAATATAGCTATTTAATATTCACCCAAAAATTGTTTTGATTTTATTTACTTTTAGAGCTTCTCGTGAATAATTTAAAAATAAAAAGAGAAGAATTTCCGCTTTTTAAATTGAAATTTTTGGTTATTTAGAGAAAGTAAAGTTATTGAAATAAAATAAATGTGGGTAGGATTGAATTTCTAAAATTTTTGAGGAATAATTTTGGAGACTCAAATTGACCTAAAATAGTTATAAAATGTTTTGTTTATTTTATTCAAAACAAGAAGTTTCTAAACAATGTAAACATCTATGATGTTTATCTAAACATTTAAACAAGTTTATTTAAGAATGTTTTTACAAACATTTAAAAACTTGTTTGAATTTTAAAACTTTGTTTGTCCGTTTAATTCAAACAAAAAACATGTTTATTTAAATGTTTAGAATTGTTTATCTAAAACAACATTGAGATTAAGTTTGTAGAACATGTTTGTTTTAAAATGTTTTTAAAAATTGTTTTGACAAGTTTTGTTTGTATTTGTTAAAATTTGTTTTAATATTTTTTAATTATGTTAAAAACATTTGAGGGATAATTAATTTCCAGGCAAATTTTCTCCAGATTTTTGCCATATTCGTTCCTGCCACTATATATTAAATTAATAAAATTTAATAATTATTTCCTAATTTAAATAATAGCTTAAACTAGCAATTTTTAAAATTTAAATAAAAAAAATTATTAAAAATCCTAATAATATTCCATTTAAATACATAAATATGAGGAAAAATAAAAACTGGCATTTATCGTCTATTTATTGCCACAACAAGTAAAAATTATAATTTATAAATGTTTCTCTCTCAATTATGTAGTATTTAATAGTTAAATGTTTAAATAAATTAAATTATTTTTAAATACCAGTTTATATTTAAGTTGGGAAAAACAAGTTCTGAGTTTTGTTTTGAACAAGTTTATTAAAACATTTAAGAATGTTTGTTAAAAACATGTTTATCAAAATAAATGTTTAGATTTGTTTGTTCTATTAAAAACAAGTTTATTAAAACATTTAAGTTGTTTTATTATCGAGCATGTTTTTATTACACGGAAACAAGTTTCTGTCAGGTTTATTTAAAACAAGTTTATTTTTAAACATGTTTTATTTCCTTTAAAACAAGTTTATTAAAAACAAGACCAACTTGTTTTAATGTCTCTCACCATGTTATTTGAGTCTCAGTTTCAATTTTTTCTAAATTTCAGGATTTTCTTTAACTAAAAATAATTTTTAAAAAATCTTTGGCCTAAAATTAACAAAAAATTAATTTTCCACCTTTTCTTTTAAAATTCTTTATTTTATTACTAAACAATCCCAATTTTCTTTATTTTTCTTTAATTTCCCAACCACCATCTCACCTCGTTTTGCGCCCACCGGTAAAGTAGTCAGAAAATGTGAAGAAGAATAAAAAAAATAAAGAGATGCGGGACAACAAAATTCAATTTGCATAATCCGCCCATTTTACGCCTCTTCCCCTTTTTCTTTTTTTTTATTCCTCTCACGCCACACTACTTAATACTTAACCAATTTTTTTTGTGGACGATGATGGGTTGTTGTTGTTGATGGTTTTTAGTATTGGGGAGGAAAAAAAGGGAAGGTAGGGGGGGGGGGGGAATTTAGTGTGGATTGAAGGGAAGGGAAGAATTGCTGTGTTGGCAGCTGACCCTAACACCCCTTCTTCCTCTTCTTCTCCTTCCCCCCTTTCCTCCTCATCAACAAAAACCCCATTTATGGATGGCGTCAGAAGAGGAGGAGGTGAAGGAATGCCGCTGCCTGTAGGAAAAAAATAAAATGGTAGTATCAGTCAATTTTGTGTCTTTTTTGGCCATTTTTCTATCCCCTCTTAAGCCTCTCTAATAGTAATCCTTTTATTTTACCAGTAAATGTTGTTCATTAAATTACTAGTATCAAAAAATTATTAACTAAAAATAGGGGAGATTGATATAAAAATTTTTTGGAAATGTGAGGGAGAAGACATTGAAATAGGGGAAAAATTTGGAAATCTTATAATAAATCCCAAATTTTATAATAAATTAATTTATAGAATTTTAGAAAATTTTTAAAAAATTAAGACGATTGGTTAACTTCTTATTTTATTAAACTCCGCCCCTTTTTTAATGTTTTAAGTTTTGTTTCTTTAATTAACAACATTGTTTTTATTTCTCTAACTTTTGTTTGTGTTTCTCTAAAAACAACAAACAAATGTTTATCTAAACAAAGTTTTTAAAAATGTTTCCCAACTTTTATTTTAAAACAAAAGAGAGAAGAGAAATGTTTTTGTTTTGTATATTATTTTTCATCTTTTCTTTCTTTTTTAGACTCCGCCCACTTTTATTTTATATCCCGAACAAACCGTTATTGGGCTCTTCTTCATTGCATCAACTGCCAGTAGTGGAAGGGGACATTTTCGTTAATATTTTGCTCTGAAGCAACAAATAAAAATATTTTTATTTTTTTTATTTAAGGAATATTATTTTCTAAATTGAAAAAATGTTGTTTGTCCCTTTAAAAAAATTTTTCTGTCCTTTAAAAAATTTTTAAAAATAAAAAAAGAAAATTAGGGGGAAATAACGGCCTAAAATTATAAAAAATTCATTAAAAATATTTTTAACTAAATTTAGAAAAATAAAAACTTAAATAAATGAATGAAAAGCTTTTTGGAAGAATGTGACTTTGTGAAGGAAATAAAAAGAAAAACAAGGTCCCGCCCCTTTTTTCGACTAAAACCCAATTTGAATACATTCATATGCGCATATTCATTTTGCCCAAATTTATTTTCCCTCCCTTTATTTTGCCAAAAAATTTAAATGTTTTTTATTATTCAGTAGAGACCCTCTCTCACTCCTCTATATTTTTAATCTATTCTTTTCTCTAATTTAGCAAAACACATGCAAATCACTGCCGGCAGCCAAACATGAATAATAATAAAAATGCTAACAATGGAAAAGAAGTGGGCGGGGCTAAGACAAGTTTGACAAACATGCAAGCAAATATTCAAAATACAACAAACATTCCTACAAACATCCAAACAAACATTTCAACGAACATCTCTACAAACATCTCTACAAACATCCAAACATCAAAAACATTTCCAACTTTGTCAACAACTTTTCCTCAAACATTTCCTTCAATCCCAGTTATCCAACAAACAACAAACACACAAACATTACCAACTTGTTTAGATTATCAAAAACATGAACAACAACAAGAATTACAACAAGTCAAACACGAATTGTTTTTAGATAGAAATGTTGTTAACAACAATAACATAACTTCTCTAACTTCAATAGACTACAATACAACATTGGTTAGACATACAGACCCCTCCTCTTCTCAAACAAACACTCAGACACCTGTAATTATACGTTGCCCTACAAATGATAATAATGATAACAATATTTATTCTGATCAATTAAATTCTTTTGATTATTTTAATCACCAATGGATGCCCCATATAGGGATTTGCCCTTCTATGGCAGAAATGACTGGTGAAAACATCGAAAATAGTAATGGGGCTATTAGAGTCTTGCAGCAACAACAACAACAATTACCTCAACATGCTATAGAAGCAATCCAGGCAACTTTAAATAATATTTTTAAATTTAAAAAATTTTAATTTTAAAGTCTTCCCCTCCTTATTGGTGGTTAGATCCACAACAACAAATGGCAGCGGCAGTCTCTCATCCTCACCAACCTTTTCTTTTTGCAACGGAATGGGCAACTAATCCAAGTTGTAGCAACAACGACCCTGCCTATCAAGCAGCTGTTTCTGCCTATCAAGCAGCGGCACAACTAATTTCGAATCCAAACGATTTAGAAAATCCGTACCAATCAGCCTTTGGGGGAATTAATATTCTACAACAACCCCCAACTTTAATTAACCAATTCCCTTTTTCTAATGAAGAACAATTACAACAATGGGCTGATGGTTTACAATTTAATAATAATTTTCCTTTTGTTGGGCAAGGCGTTATTTCTAGTTATAATAGTAATGGGGCAGACAACATACAACTGACTAGAACAAATACAGAACTTAATGAAACACAAGTAAAGTTTTTATAAATGTTTTAATTAAACTTGTTTTTAATAAAATATATGTTTTTCTATTAAAACTTGTTTTTAAATAAACTTGTTTTTAAATAAACTTGTTTTAATTAAACTTGTTTTAAATAAGCTTGTTTTTAAGGTTGTTTTAAAGACTTAAAAAGAAACAAGTTTTACCAACTTGTTTTATTCATTAAAACTTGTTTTGCTAAAAACAACATTTATTTTTATCAAAACATGTTTTTTTCATGTTTTGTTCATTTCACAGTTCAAGTTTATTTTAACCTTTATTTTTCTTTTGCAGCCTTATACTCAACAACAACAACAACATCAATTACCAACACAAATAATAGCTCCACCTCACCTTTCTTCTTCTTCCTCCCCTTCTCCGTTTCTCACAACTACACCCTCAACTGTGATCGTAGAACGTAACGAAGCTTTAAAATTGCAACAAGCAATAATTAAAAGTTCTTCCTCCAATCCTTCCTCTATAAATTCCTCAACATTTGTGTCAACTTATTCAAATACCCCAGCAATTACTGTCGAGACATCCAGCCAGTTTGGACTTCAACCAATAACGGGTGAGAGACTATTAAATCATCTTTTTCCCACCACCTTTTCTTGGGGGATAGAGGGCTGGAAAAGAGTGAGGGAAATGTTTGCCCTTTGCATAATAAACAAGTTTTAAAAACTTAATAAACAAGTTTTAAAAAACTTGTTTTAAATAAACTTTAAAAAAATAAACTTGTTTTTAAAAACATTTTTATAAACTTGTTTTAAACAAACATGTTTTAAATAAGCATGTTTCGATAAAAACAAGTTTTGTTTTAAAATAGAATAAATAAACTTGTTTCTGAACATAACAAACTTATTCTAAAACATTCCCAAACATACTAAAACAAGTTTCAATATTGCGACAAACTTTTTATTAAACATGTTTTTGTTAAAAATGTTTTTGTTAACAATGTTTTAATCGTTTTTATTAAAACAGATGAAAAACAACAACAACAAACATCCTCTTCTTCCTCAACTTTATCAATACCAAATTCTTCTACAACACTAAATGAAAGGGCACCTGATGAAAATAAAATACAAAAACAACAAAATGAAGATAGAGAAGAAGAGGATATTATTCAGCAGCAACAAATAAATAATCGAATTATTGGGTTTAGCCCTTTAAATAATAATGGAGAATTGGGGCCAGACGAACAATTTCCTTCTGAAGAGGTTTTAAATTGATAAAAATTAAAAAAAATAATTTTTTAATTTAAAAGTTAACACAATATTTGGATGGATTTGCTAAATTATTTAAGCAAAAAAGAATAAAAATGGGGTATACACAAGCAGATGTTGGGCAACAATTAGGTACTTATTATGGACAAGTTTTTTCTCAAACAACAATATGTCGATTTGAAGCATTGTAAGTTTGGAAAACTTGTTTCTAGAGAGAATGTTTTTAAATTAAATTGTTTTTAACAAAACTTGTTTTAATAAACTTGTTTTTTGAAAACATGTTTTACTCGAAGTTTTTAAGAAAAACTTTCATTAAACTTGTTTTAAAACAAGTTTTTCAAAAATTTGTTTTAAATAAACTTGTTTTTAAGAAAGACTGATTAAACTTGTTTTTAAACAAGTTTCTCAAAAACTTGTTTTAAATAAACTTGTTTTACTAAAAATAAACTTGTTTTTTTCTTCAACAAACATTTTAAGGCAGTTATCAGTCAAAAACATGTGTAAACTCCGCCCACTGCTACAAAACTGGTTGGAAAGAGCTTCTGATTTAGGACCGCCAGAATATGCTGGTGGAGGGTGTAGTTATGATTACGATTCCAAGCCTTCATCTTCTTTCGGTGTTAGTGGTGGGGGAGGTGCAAACCCTCCTTCCTCATCTTCGGGTTCTTCTTCCTCTTCTAGAAGAAGGAAGAAGCGAACATCTATCGAAACACACATAAAAACACGTTTGGAACATTTCTTTCAACAGGTACAAAGACAGGTTGGGGTAAATAAATCTTCAATTTTTATTTAAAAAATAAATTTAATTTTTATTTAAAGGGAGCAAAGCCTAGTGCGCAAGAAATTTCGGACATTGCCTCTCAAATGAATTTAGAGAAAGAAGTTGTTCGTGTTTGGTTTTGTAATAGGCGACAGAAAGAGAAGAGAATGACTCCACAACAACAAGTAAACATAGAATCAGAAAAACATGTTTTTGTTTTTATAGATGTTTGATGACGATTCAGAATCTAGCAGCAACAACAATCCAATTACAACAACATTACCTTTAAACAATCAAAACATTGATATAAACAATCCAAACAATTATTTACAACATTATATGATTCAACAACAACAAAGTTTTAATAACAACACTCAACAACAACAAATACTTGTTTTAGAAGCAGAAGATGAAAACAACATTAATTTAAGAAAGAATGAAACAAACACAACAAATTGTTTACCTTCTCAACAAAACTTACAACAACAAACATCAAACAACAACTTTTTCTTTTAAATAAACTTGTTTTTCTTAAAGTTTATTTTCAAACTTGTTTATTTTCCAACTTGTTTATTTCAACTTGTTTTCCTCTTTTTCTCTACCTATTTTATTAACAATATTTTACCGGTTTATATTTCTATACTCATGCATATTATTTAATATATTCCAATACGAGAATATTCGCAATAAGTTTTATTAAAATGTTTTATTGTTTTGTAAATAATTGCTTGTTTGTTCAACATGTTTATTTCTTAAATTGTTTATATAATTAAAAACGAGCTTTTCTTTTAATAAAATAAAAAAAGTTTTTAGCGCAAAAACATTTATTTCATTGTTTAATAAATACAGCTGTTTTAAATATTAATAATTTTATCTTAAACTTAAATCTTTTTATACTAACAAAAATATTATTGGGTACTTTTTCTCTAGAAAATAGAGGGAGGGGTCTTTTTCCAAGAAATACTCTTTTTTTTGTTAAGAATTTGGAAAATTTTTTATTTTATTAGAAAAAAAATAAAAATAAAACATTTTCCTTCAATAAAATATAAACTGCTACAGTATACCTATAAACAGAGGAATAATTTTTTTCTTGAAAATTATAAAAAAAATTTTTTAGGGAAAAAATTTTTTAGAAAATTTTTCTAAAAGTTAATTATTAATTAATTTAAAAATTAATTATTTTAAAAAATTCAAATTTTTAAGAAAAAAAAATTTTTTTTAATTTTAAAATTAAAAATTCAATTAATTATCAAGCAACGTATATATTTTTTAAAAATTATTTTTAATTAAAATTCAAAATAACAAGTTTATATATTTTGGTTATTATTTATTATATTGATAACCACTTGCTGCCAAAAAAAAATTTTTTTTTCGCATTCCCTTTTATCTCCCCGCGTGATCGGACTAATAACACACATTATTTAGTAGGGGAAAGTATGTGTTAGAGTATTTCTCTCCTTCTTTTGTTTTCTCTTCAAAAATTAAAAAAAAAGATTAAATATATATTTTGTGGCTATGAGAAGAATTGAAAAGATTTTCTTTTTATTGTTTCAAATATTTGAAGAGAAGGTCAAGAAAAAAAATTTTTAGAAAAACGGTCAAGAGGCGATTTACTGTTAAAAACATGAAAGAATTTTATTTTTTTGTAACGTCCTTGAAGGGATTGGAAAAAAATTTTTTAAACGAAATGGAATATTTTTCAAAAAAAAATTTTTTTTTAAATAAACGAAATTATTTTTAAAAATTTAATTTTGATCAAAAAAAACTAGAGTTGGACGATAGCGATATTTTAGGAAAAATTCGATATCGATATAGGAAAAAGACCGATATTCGAGATCAGTATATCGATATCAACTCGTCCAACCTCTTTAAAAAGATAGAAAAAAATAACGTTTTTTTATTGTTGCGCAATTAAATTATTTTTTTTTAAATTTATTTTTCAGACAAAAAAATGAAATAAAGAGGAAGTTTAAAAATTAAATTTCACAAAAAGAGATGTGGGTAACAAAAAAATTTTTTTGAATAATAATTTGAAAATAAAACGTAAAGTTTTTAAATTTTCAAAAATTCTCTTTCTTTTTAAATTTTCCACACAAACCCCCAAAAATAAAATTTAAATAAAAACTAAATATCATCTTTTTAATAGTCAACCATCAAAATAATTTTTAGAAAAATTAAAAAAAAATTTTTTTCAAAAAATAAATGTTACCTTCACACTAGGGTATAGGCTGAAAGGAACATGTTCTCCTTTTTTTCTAGTTTATCCTCAAAAAAAATTTTTTTTTTCTTTAATTTATTTAAATAATCTCCACTCCTTTTCAATGCAAAATTTCATTTCTTACTCTCCCTTTCTTTTCAAGAATGCCCAACATTTTCAAAAGAAGCATAACGAATAGATTCTTGTCCACTTGTAGCATTCTCCCTCTTCTCTAATTGTTCCAATTCCCATTTACGGTGTTGCAAAAAAGAAAAACGTTTTTGTAAATTTTTTTCTCGAATTTCTTGTTCTTTTAACTAGAAAAATTTTAAAAAATTAAAATTCAAAATTTTTTCAAAAAAAATTTTTTTGGGATATTTTGTCAATTTTTGAAAAATAATTTTTTAAATAAAAAATTTATCTTATTTTGTATTTTAAAATTTAGAAAAAAATTTTTCTTCAAATTAAACTTAGAATTAAAAAAAAATTTTTTTTTCTAAATTAAAAAAAGTCTAAATTAAAAAAAATTTTTTTAGGCAAAATTCTCTTCCAAAAAAATTTCCGAGACTCAAATGCCCCAAAAATTAAATTTTAAAAAATAAAATTAATTTTCCCACAAATTAATTATTTTCTCACACTTTTCAAAACAAAAAAAAAGAATTTAATACGTAACAGAAAATCCCTCCTCCTCCTTTATATAATTAGCATAAACCGAAACAATTTTTACAAGTAATTAAAGAGGAAAAAAGGGCCTTTTTTAAGATAAATTGAGTAATTATGAGAAAACGATGTTCCCTATTTAAGGGACAACTTATTACAAGATAACAAATTTCCCCTAAGAAGTTGTTTATAGGCGAGATTCTACTATATTTCTACTTTTAAATTTTTCTAAAAAAATTTTTTGAAAATTTTCAAAAAATTTTCAAAAAATTTTTAAAAAATTTTCAAAAAAATTTTCGAAAATTTTTAAAAAATTTTTAATAAATTTTTTCAAAATTTTTCAAGACAAAATATCCCAGTAATTTCACTTAAAAAATCCCCCTCACCTCAGCAGTCAAAGAATTAATTCTTTTAACAATCGCCTTTTGTTCGTTCTGTTCCAACCTTTTAAACGTTTTTAATTCCAAAAGTGCAGTTTCTCGTTGTTTAGCTAATTCTTGAAGTTTGTCTGTTAGAGATGACTCGATATTCTTTAAAAATAAATTTTAAATAATTTCCAATTCCCCTTTAAATTTACCATATATCCCCCAAGCTTTAAACGAACTTTCTTTTCCAATTTTTGCATTTTTGTTGCTTGTGAAGTCATCCAACCAAAAAGAACCTGGAAAAATTAAAAGGAATTTTTGTTCTCTTTTTATTTTTTCTAGATTTTTAAAAATTTAAGACTGAAAATGAATGGACCTCATAAAATTTTTTTAAATTAGAATGAGAAAGAGTTTTTTGCAAAGACGTGCAGAAAAAAACGAAAGAAATTATTAAGATTCAAGTATAGAAAGGAAACATCCAAAAAAATCGAAGTCTCGATTCAACTCAGAATATTGGTCCAAAGTTTTTCCACATATCTTGGAGTTCCATAAATTCTAATATAAAATATCGATAAAAAATAGATTTACACTGAGAAATTAAAGATTCTTCTGATATTAATATAAGAGTTGATTAAGAATTTTTAATTAAAAATATCGATATTTAAATTAATTAGAAAGAAGAAAAAAAATCAAACTTCAATATATCCCTCTCTAAAAACAAATAAATCCTAAAAATATTAATTGCCTTATATAATATTTATTTATTTACTTTTCTTAATTTCCTCTTTTCTTTTTTTTTCTAATTTCCCGCAATTTTTTTCTTCCTTTTTAATTTTATTTGTTTAATAAATACACTCTAGTGTGGCTATTTGACTCTCTTTCCCCCTCCCTTCATTTCCTCCAACTTTTTGGGTGACTAAAGAAAGTCCCAAAAATCTCTTTTGGGAATATACATATTCTTCTTCCCCCTTCAATTTATTTTTAAAAGCCACCCCCAATATTTTTAAATATGACCACCCCTCCAATAAAAAAATTCGTTTCAAGGAAGGCGTCGAAAGAAGCCTTCTCTCTCTTATTTATTTTATTTATTTTCCAGGCTAATAAACCCAATTATAATTTTACTTAATTTTAAGGCATTTCTTTTTTTTTGTCCTTTTAAATAAGGATAGAAGAAGAAGCAAATAGGGAATTGGTGGGTAGAAGGAAGGGTTTTAAAGTCAAATGCCAAAAATGCATTAGAAAAAAGGACAAATAATAATAAGAAGAAGGGAGATTGGACTAATAAAAAATGGAAAAAAATATTTTTGTTTGAAAATAAAATCCAAGAAAAAAATGACTTTGATGACAGATAATAACCGATCATAAAGAAGAGAGATAAAGAATTTTAAAAACTTTAACTAAAGAATTTTTTCATTTAATTTTTTTGAATTTTAAAGAGAAAAAAGGCAGATCTACTATGTATAAACTAGAACCCGAAAAAGCTAGAAATTCAGAAAATTTTTTTGTTAGGATATCCGGAAAGTTCTCAGATTCGCCAACCTCTTGTTCCCTTCAATAAATAATTTTAAAAACCCCCAAGAAAAATTCCCTTTAAAAATACTTTTTTTTAATTAAAAAAAAATTATTTTTTTTTCACCTTAAACCGTTCAGACAAAACTTCCAATTGATCCCTTTTTGACAAATTAGAAAGTCTAGTAAATCTATTTTGAAATTTGACCAATTCACCAAAACAATTAGCAACAACTTGCCACATTTGACTATCCAATTTTAATTCAATATCTTCTGCTTCAGCCATTTTAGTTGCTTCAATATCAATCATTTTTTTGGCCAATTCCATTGCTTCTTTTGAATAAATTTGTTTTGGAGGAGGTTCTTTACCTTCTACATCCCATTCCATTAATGAATACATTTCTGATTTTATTAGATCATCCGCCTGAAATTAAAAAATATCAGTTGTGGTTTCAAAATTTAATCTCGTTGAATACGGACCCCCTTTAGGGCTGAAAAATTTTGTATCATATAATGAGATGTATCTTAAATTAAATGTACTGTTTAAACAGCATCCAACGACTAAAGAACATTAAATAGAGTTGTGTCCAGTATTGGGTTGATATAGAAAATAAGAGTTGAACATATCGAAATTTAATATATACGAGGACACCGTTTAAAACTGAAATCTGGTCAAGTTTGACGAAGTCCCTCGTCAAGCTACTTTGAAATAGGCAGGAATGATTCGTATTTGAGAAAAAGTCTCGGGCTTTCAGGACAAAAGAAATCCGGGGTTTCGTCATCCTATCCATCCTTAGTCGGAATAAAACAAAATTGACTTTGTATGACAAGACATTTTATTATGGGGTTGCAAGAGGGGCTCCTGAAAAAAAATTTTTTGACCTTTAATTTTTATTTATTTTTGTAAAAATAAACGGAAAGATTTTCTATTTAAAATTATGACCATTCAAAAACAATGAAAAATTGTATACAGGTTAAGAATAATAAAACAATTGGCGCAAAAGTAATAAAATTGTTATAAGAATGAATAAAAATAAAAGAATTCTTCTAAATGCCCAGAATTTATAGAAAATAAGAAAAAAGAAACAAAAGTCACACAAACATAAAAATTTTAGATTTTTAATAAGAAAAGAGATCATTCAAATCTGACTAATAAATACTCCAACATTATTTTTTTTCAATAAAAACTCTCTTTTATTTCCAAACTAAAATTTCTTTAAAAAAACTTTCCAAAAATTCTTAAATGTCGACAAAAAAAATATCCAAAGAGAAGATAGATCCACTTTCTCTCTAATTTTCTTTCTAATTTCCAAAAAAAATTTTTTTTCTGAATTAAATATTTTCTCTCTTTTCTTTTCAATTGTTTTTAAAATAAATTGAATACTTCCAGAAAAAAAATAATTTTTTTTAAAAACTAGATGCCGTTATATGAAAAATAAGAGATTAAAATGCCATCATTATATAATAGATATATGTCAACACAATTTTAGTCAATTAAAAATAAATTTAAAATAAAAAAAAATAGAGGCAGATGTGTTGTTGCTGTTGTTAATATTCTCCCCTTCTAATTTTTAAAGAATTGTTTAAAAAAGCTAAAAATGTGTTAGGTGCCTTTCTTTAAAAATAATAATAATAAAAATATCCAAAAAAAAGACAAATCCACTTTCTCTATAGAAAAAAAAGAAAAATCATTTTCTTCCCTAGTTTTGTTAATTTGAATAGAAAAAAAAGGAAAGAAAAACGTTTAAAAATATAAAAGATTAAACTGTCAAAAAAATAATAAAAGAAAAACACACCAACTAACTAATCTTCCCTTCCTCTCCTCTTCACTTTTCTTTTTTAAAAAATATAAATTATACTTAGAATATATCCATGATTTTAAAAAATAAAGAAAAGTGCCAAGTGCGCAACAAATGATGGATTGATGGGTGAAAAAAAGAGAGAGAAAAGGGAAGGAGAAAAAAAATTCGGAAAAATCTACAAAAGTGTTAAAAACAAGAGAAAAGATTTAAAAAAAAATTTAAAATTAAAAAAGATTTTAGAAATTAAAAAAAAATATTATTAAATTATAAAAAGAGCAAAAAGAAAAATCTAAAAAAAATTTTGATAATAAAAAGATAGAAATTTGACTAAAAGCTAGATTAAACTAGATTTTGAATAAACAAGCTGGATTCTAATTTTACTTAATGATTATTAATATTATAGTAGTCAAAAACAAAATTAACTGGCTCTTAAAAAATATTTTTATAACTAAACTAGTACGCGTTAACCATATAAAACAATTAAAAAGTTCCAAGAGTCAATCGGGGCCTCTAATATTTATCTAATTTTCATTGTTTTTGAATAGTCAAAAGAAAAAGACCCCAAAATTATTTAATTTATTAAATTAATTAATTTAAAAAATTTTTTAATTCAATTTTTATAATTAACCTAATTAGAACCAGATAGACCCCCCTAAAATCCCCTCATAATTTTTATTAAAAAAATAATATTTTATTAAACCTTATGTAAATCTGTTCCACCTGCCCCACGCTTTTTATATTCAATATTTAATTTTGATGGAAGAGGTAATTGCCGTTGAAAGGCTTTTGTTCGTTTTTCCAATTCAAGTGCTTTCTTCTTTTCCGCTATTGCTTGACGACGCTTTTCAAGTTCCGCGGCATCTTCAATCCATTCCTAAGGAAAAAATTTTTTTGTATAAAAATTTTTAAGGAATTAACAATCCTATGGGTATCGAAAAATCATTTAAAAATAAAATCAGCGAATAGATACATGTATAAGCAGTGTTTTAAGGGCTCAAAAACTGTCCAGAATCATAACAATCACGGAACCGTTTGATTCGTTGGAACCGAAAAAACATTGATAATAGGTCTAAAAATAATTTCAAAAATATCTTCATAAAATAAAATTAAGGAAAAATCAATAAGATTTTTTAGGATCATAAAAAGAGATCCACAAAAAATATTGCAAACCCCCCTCAACATAATTTAATTTTTGTTGAACCCAAAACGTGCTCTTAATAATTTTTCAATACCCATAGGATTGTTAACCCCCAACTCCTTTTTAAACTTTAAAACAAAAAATTAAACCTCTCTCAATCCTCCCTCTTCATCATCTTCATCCCCAACTTCAGTCAATTCAAAATCATTTTTAGGTTTGGGTAATTGATAGAATTGTTGTTGTAATTCTTTTTTAGAAGGCCTAGTTTCATCAGAAATTGGGTTTATATTTAATTGGTCCCTAAATGGTGTATTCATTTCTGTTGTTGTTGTAGATGCTCCACCTGGTGTTGAAGAAGCTAATGTTCGTTGAGATCCAGGAGTTTCTATGAAAAATAGGAGGGATATCAAAAGTACGAGTCAAAAATTAAAAAAAAACTAACGTCCAACCCCAACATTCTTTGGAGTTGCTGCCATTGCAGAAAGAACAGTGTTTGGTGTAGAAATTGGTTGACGTTGACTTCCCGGAGCACTAAAGTCGTGATTGTGAAGAGGAGTGTTGAGACCCCCTTTAAGTGGTGTTTCGACGTTTATAAGAGCTAATAAATCATCGGCTGCCTAAAAAAGGAGAATTATGAAGAAATTTTGGGAAATTCAGCGGCTTTATACATAGTAAATTTTCCCTTGTCTTACCATTGCCAAACAAATCAACCAAGGATTAATTTTGGGTAGTTGCTTTATTAGAATAACTGATAGGCCTCCACCTTTATGGTATAGGACCGTTTCCCTGAAGCTTTTCAACCCTGAGCCTCTTGATTGATCTAGTTGCCAGAAACGAAGAGAAAAAAGGGAAAATGAAAAGTTAGGCTACCAACGTTCCGAAATCTCGAATCGTTTTTCGAAAAATTTTAATCAAAAAAATACCCTAGCAACTGTATCAACATCCCCAACAGCAGCCCTTTGTGTTCTAGCAGAAAATGCATTCATTCTTGCAGATTCGTTATAATCATGTAGAAGAGTACTTAAAAATAAAATTTTTAATTTTAGAAAAAATAATTTTAAAAAGAAAACCTAGAAGGATTATCATCAACTAATTCTCTAACAGAATCAGAAACATGTCCAATTTTTATTATATCTTCCAATTCTTTATCAGAAATTTGTGGTTCTGGTAAAATGAGTTTGCTTCGCTTCTTTTCATGTTTTTCACCAAATATTGATTCGGGCAAGTCTTCGTTTCTAAAAAAATAAGCAAGAATTTTAGGCTAGAAATTTTAGAAAATATATAAAAACTAATATATAAAAACTAATAATATTTTCTTCTGCCTTACCGGATGTAAAAGCAAAACTAAGGAGACATTTTATCCCAAAAGGAAAATTGGGAAAAAAGTCTGAAAAACTTTGCAATAATTATTCTTAAATTAATATAAATAAATAACAAACTTTCTTTTCTTCAGCTTGTCCTTATCAGCCTTCCTATCATCCCTTTCCTGCCAATCTCGTCTTTTTTCTTCAACCATCGTTTTCTGTGCCTTATCAAATTTATCCTCGCTTGGATCATGAAATCCTGCTGGAACTTGCTTTTCAAAAGGTATTTCATTATTATAATCCATTAGACGATGCTTCTTCATTTTATAAGCCCAACCAGATCCAATAATTATTCCAGCAGCCCGAAGTTCTCTTCGTTTTTGTAGAGAAGCAAGTCTTCGAGCCTCGCCTAATTGCTTTTCACGAGCTTTGCGTTTTGCTTTCTTTCCTTGTGTATTGGCCAAACGAGCTCGGGCTTCTGATAACATTTCCAATTCTGAAAAAATAAATGAATGTTGGTGTTAAAAAGGAAAATTTCGAAGGTATAAAAATGCAAAATCTATCGAAAGACGAGTTTCCTTTGTATTAATAGAAATAAAGGTATTAAGGGCTCTGAGATAGGGCAAAAATTCAGAACAATTTAATAAATAAATCCAAGGCAATTTAGATTAAACTATAGAAAAATAACAAAATAAACCAAAATTCATTACCATCTTCATCCATATCAATAGGATCAGGCCTAGCCGGTTTAGTTTCTGGTGTTGGATCGACATCGCCTGGCTTTAACTTCTTAGCCTCTTTTAATGAATCATCCTCTTCAATACCTTCAGCACGACGTTGAGCTTCGTCAAGAAGATATTCATATCTTTAAAAAAATTGAAGGAAAATACTTTTAAAATTAACAAAAAACCTTTCCAAACACTGAGCAGCAGTTCTTCCAACAATAGGAGCAATTGTACGCCATTGAGTAGGCATAATTTTGGCCAGATGGAGAAGTTTTTCGTCCTCTTCTCTAGACCATTCCGTCTTTTTAATTCGTGGATCAAGCCATTCGTACCAACGAGCTTTGCACTGTTTTGCGGATTTTCGATGAAGCAAAGAGGCAATTCGGCTCCATTGATTTTTTCCATATTTCATAATAGCAGCTTTAAGAATTTCATCCTAAAAATATTTTTTAAAGCTAGTTCAAGAAATTTCTTTAGAATAACCTCTGTATTCTTCCAGACTCCACCTTTGATTATAACGCGAACCATTTTATATTTATGTGGGTAACTGAAATCTTAAAAATGAAAAAAAAGTATTGATAAAAGAAAAAAATTTTGAGTATCCAAACTCAAATTAGACAAATAAAAAACGATAAAACATTTTTATAAAAATTTTTGAAAAACAAATGGCAGTCAAATTTAAAAACAAAAATATAGGCAAAAAATACATTAAATAAAATACTGTTTTTAAATCAATAATTTTCCTTTGAAATCCCACACTGTTGCACTTCACTTTTGTCAATTAAAAAGCTTTTATCTAGCCCTTCGGCTACCTTAATTTTGAGGTTTAAAATTTAAGATATTATAATTAAACTAAACCCATAAATCTGCAAGAATATCAGTGGCAAGAAGCATATAATTTGTAAAGAGATGGTTTGCTGCCCTGTCTATGTTGGTAAATATTTTTGATAGCATCTCCTTCTCATTCTGTTTAAGTTGAAGTTGTTCGTTAAAGTTGAAGTTGTCGGTTGAATCTGTTAGTTGAAATTTGAAGGTCCCAAGATTAAGTCCATAAAATCCGTGGCAGTCCCAAACCGCTCCACCGCTATCACCTCCAATAATATTAATTGTCCCGATCATATAAGGTCCGCAAACTTTTTCTTTTCCATCAATTACTAAATTGATTTAAATTAATATTTAAAAATTATTTTTTAAATATAACCATCTGTCCAGTTTGTAAAGAAATGACTATTTCCCATCTTATGTGATAGACCTGTCAAACGACCACGTTCGTTTTCGGTTCCGTATCCAGAAAATAGCAAGCTTTGTGCAAGACAACGATCAGTACAGAAACTCGGGCCAAAATCAACAATTTGAGTCCGACTTTTTAAAAGAATAAAATCCTTGTCTTCGTTAATAGTTCTGACGACAGTTACAAATTGTACATTATCACTATCTCTAAAAACAGAAATTTGTTGTCCTTCTTTGTAATCTTTGTGGATCATGTGCCTAAACGTCACAAAATAGAAAGTTGAAATGCACACGACACAAGCTCTTTGAAATTTTTGTTGATCATGTGGAATGTAAAATAAGTATTTAGTTATTCCATTTAAAGAAGGCAGAGGACCTCAAAATTAAAATACATATTATGAATTTTCCAAAATTAAATATTTTATCGCGATTTTAGAAAATATCCAGGTTTTAATTTTATTGATAAATTAGTTTACCTTGAACCTCACTGAAAGGAGAGCTTGAACGTGACGGAGTACACGGTCGGCTATCAACTGTAATATAAATAATTTTATTAAAAATCATTTTAATTATTATTTTAATTATCAGTATTTTCCTTATTAATTTCTATAATTTGCATTCATAACAGAAGTCAAGAAGATCCGCAAACAAAATGGGGTAACCGAGAAGATTAAAATAAATGAAAGATTCCCAAACCCTCGAAAAAATCAATTTGATTAAAATAAAAAATAAATTACCCAAAAGCCGAAAAAGTTTAAAGCCGAAAATAATCAAGTACATGTCAAAACTCGATTATGTATGGCTATAAAAATTGTTTATAGTGGATTGAAAAAACCTGAAACATTAGTAGGCCGAAGAACAACATCAAATGTGTAATTCCATCCACTATCCGGTGCATCAAAACATTTGTTTATTTCATCATAACTATAAGCAAAAATAATTTTTTTCTAAAAATAAAAATAGATACTAGACAACGGTTGTAAGCTCCATGGAATTGGGATCTGACATGTCCTTCGTCTGATAGGTTAATCCAAAAGCATCTAAATGAACTGTTTGTAAACTTTGCAAAGTCAATTTTCCATTCGGTGAGAGCTGAACTTGGCTAGTTATTCCATTTAGGCGAACTTTAACCAACTAAAATTTAAATGTTAGAACGATTTCTTATTAAAAAGATTACCATTTTTAAAACAGCTTATTTGAACAATTATAGATCTGTCTAAAAGATTAAATTTCGTGAATGAAAAGGAATAAAATAAAGATTGATTGCTTGAACAATCAGTTTAAAAAGATAAATTTAAAAAAAATTAAAAATTTTATCAACAATAAAACAAAAAGGAATTAAATAAAATAACTTTCGAAAAAACATATTCATTCCCTTCACATTTGATTCACTTCGTTCAAACTTTTCTTGAGCATATCGTCTCCAAATAAATAAAGCACACCAGAATTGTAGAGGACTGAAAAGAAAATTAAAGTATTTAATAAAAACAATTTGACATCAACAAAAAATTAAATGAGCCTAAAAATACCCGTTAAGCAAAAACAACAGGCATCGATCCTGCAATTCACAGCTGCTCCATATATAGATAGCAGCCGATTTAGGTACTGGGAATGCTAGCTATACTTCTATTAAGTTAAAAAATCAACAAAAACCTTTCTAAACACTGCGCAGCAGTTCTTCCAACATTTGGAGCAATTGTAGTAGGCATAATTTTGACCAAATGGAGAAGTTTCTCGTCCTCTTCTCTAGACCATTCCGTCTTTTTAATTCAAGGAGCAAGCCATTCATACCACCTAGCTTTACATTGCTTTGCGGATTTTCGATGAAGTAATGAGGCAATTCGGCTCCATTGATTTTTTCCATATTTCATAATAGCAGCTTTAAGAATTTCATCCTAAATATATTTTTAAAGCTAGTTCGAGAAATTTCTTTAAAATAACCTCTGTATTCTTCCAGACTCCACCTTTGATTATAACGCGAACCATTTCTTAATTAAGCGTATGATCAAAAAAGAAAATTTGAAATCTAAAAAAATGAAAATAACCAATTATAGATAAAATCGAGCATCAAAACTCTAACAATAAGCTAAAAATAATAAACTAAATATTTTATAAACAAAAGAATTTTCAAAATAGGCAGTCATTTTAAAATCGAAGATATAGAAAAAAAGCTCTCCATTAGATAAAACAAATATTTTTAAATCACAAATCAAGAATTTAAAAATCAATATTCTTCAGTATCGTCATCATTCCTTCCCCTCTTCACTGGTAGACCCATACATGATCTAACAATTGGAGGCGGCCCGGGTCCAGGTCGGTGTACTTCTTTTTTTTTTGTTCCCTCAACTTGCTAAAAATTTTTAATGGATGAAAAATAAGAAAATTTATTGGAAAAAATTATTAAGCTATTTTTAAAAATTTTACGGCGACAAGTTAACAGATACCCCAAGTTTCGGTTAACCAACGAATTAATTCATTTTAGCTAAATCGGGAATTTTTAGAACCGATTACCATCAACTTTAAATTATAATCTTAAAAATTATACCTCAACAGCCGCAGCCATATCCCTTGCCGAAATAATATAGTTTCGGGAATTAAATTCGGCAGCCTCCCTAGCAGCTTGGCTATACGGAAAATCTTTAAACTGTGTATTTCCAACATTTATGCCCAACAATCCACTGTGATTGAAGACTCCTCCTCCACTATCACCACGACCAGTTTTAATTGTCCCCGTCAAAAAAGTTGCATGATTTTTTTCTTTGTCTAAATTAAAAAATAAATTTAATTAATGTAGAACTAATTCAAACCCCAATATCCTTCTATTGAATTTATAATTCCTTCTTCCGGAGCAAGTCTCCCATCATCTGTTGCACGACCATATAAAATAATACGTTCACCAAGATGAAAAACATCAAAAATATGAGGACCATCGCCTTTAACATCTTCATTTGACTTAAACAATATAAAGTCCCATAAAGTATTTATA
The DNA here is from genome assembly GCA_902706615.1 of Meloidogyne luci. Classification (NCBI taxonomy): domain Eukaryota; kingdom Metazoa; phylum Nematoda; class Chromadorea; order Rhabditida; family Meloidogynidae; genus Meloidogyne; species Meloidogyne luci. The sequence continues at coordinate 780,992 of CACSLI010000228.1, read as the reverse complement.
AATTTGCACGTTGCTTTAAAAGCCTTGTCATCATTGGAAAATATTTCAACTTCATTCCCTTCTTTAAAATCCTTATGCAAGTCATGGTAAAAAGTTGCAAAATATCTTTTGTTGAGGCGTGTGACGCAAGTTTTTACTTCTTTTTTAGGTTCATTTTCTTTATCGGAGCTAACTTCTTTCTTCAGGTAAAAGCAAAATTCGCTAACTGAACCAATGAGAGGAAGCTCTCCTAATTATTTTAAAAATCATTTTTAAAAATGAAGTTAAAGTGGGATTCGATGGGGATAATTTAGAAATCAGTTAAAATATTTATTAAGGGTTTTCAATTAAACTAAAAATATACGTTGAACATGCATCCAAGGAGAAGTAGGTCGATCTAAAAAATAAAATAAAATTAACCGAAAAATAAATCAGTCAAGAGAGGGATTAAAGACGACGGGGGTATCCTAAAATTTAATCAGAAATGACGTTAGAACATAAATAAATTTAAAAGAAACTAACCAGGTGTGGCACTAGCAGACCGGTGAAAACCTTTATAAACAACATGTAAAGTTTTCTTTTCATCTTCTTCAGTTAAATAAAACTTCTTTTTGGCATCCAAACTATAAAAAAATAATATAATCAATTCCTTAAAATTATAATAACATACTAAATAGTTGTAATTTTGGGATTGGCATTAGGATCTGCATCTTTAATTACTAATCCAGAAGCACCAGGGCACACTGACTGCAAGTAATCGAGCATTAACGGTTCATTCCTGGGAAGAGTAAGTCTCATTGGAACATTATCAGCACAGCATAAATTCAACTAGATTTGGAATTAATTTAATCGATTTTTAATAAAAATTACATAACGCATATCCATTTATAAGACAATGAATGAAGTTCAAACAAAAAGCAAAAAGTAATCCAAAGTCAAATTGACAGCCAAATTAACGACCAAAATCCAAAATTTAGATTAAAAAAACTTTGAATAAAAATAGGTAAAATAAAAATTGTTTATTTCAACAATTAAGTTTAGAGATGATTTTTAAAAATATAAAACTTTATTTGAAACAAAACAAAAATAAAATTAATAACCAGAAATTAACAAGAAAAAAAACATTTTAATTCACTTCCCTTTAGGTTTACTTTGTTCTGACGCTTCTTGAATTTGAAGAACAATTGGAGCAATTGTACGCCATTGAGTAGGCACAATTTTGGCAAATGGAGAAGTTTTTCACATTCTTCTCTAAAGTATTCCGTCTTTTTAATTCGAGGATCAAGCCATTAATACCAACAGGCTTTGGATTGTTTCTAGCATTTTGCTCGCTGTTTTTTGCCATATTTCATCGATAACTGCTTTAAGAAGTTCACCTAAAAATATTTTTTAAAACTAATTAGAAAAATTTCAACAGAATAACCTCTGTATTCTTCCAAACTCTGATTTGACTTTAACGTGAAACATTTTGCTGCATGTTCAAGAAAAAAACAAGAAAATAAAACAATGGAAAATTACTTAGAAACACTCACATTTCCATAATAATTTCAAAATTCACCAAGGGATAATGTAAAATATGAGAGCGGTGAGAGAAAAACGAGAACAAAACCTCCAACAGGCCGATAAACAAATTGACAAATGACGACTCGTCAAAAGAAGCAGTTGGACATCCGGTCCAAAAGAAAATATCAGGACATTCTGTCCAAGGACTTTAAGAACAATATTTTTACCCGAGAAAATATTTGCAGCAAATACAACACAGAAACATTATATATAGTTGTTTTATACAATATTTTTCTCTTATTTATACCCTTCATACTCAATATCAATCCTTCATCGCCTCCCTTATTTCTTCTTCCGTTGGCATCTGTAAAATTGAAAAATATATTCAGTAATTTAGAACTGGACCCCCGACCCTTCGGAGTTGACATGAGACTTTTGACGTCGAGGACGGTAGCCAAAAAATGTCGGGTTAAACGAAAATGCTGGGATTAACCGGCGTACGGATTCAGCCTTATTTTAATTTCAATTAAAAATATTTTCAAACCTTTCCCATCCGTTCAAGTTGAGTAGTCTCATCTTCTGTGTCCACATCTGCAGTTCCCAACTCTTCAAACTCTATGAGGAATTTGTGTTTTCCTTTAGTTTCTTTGGTTGTCGGGCGGAAGAGAATTATACCAGCTTGGATTTCAAGTTTTCCAGTTGATTTGCCTTTTTTGTCCACAGCCTTTTCCAATTGCAAATGTAGAACACCTGCATAACTACCCTAAAAAAGAATACTTGAGAAAAGGGACAAAACAGAAAAAACAAAAAAACCTTAGCTGCATGGTCCACAGCCCCAAACAAAGTAAGCAATCTCTTTCCCGCAAAGAATCCAAATCCACGATTGAAAGGCTGATGCGCACGTACAATGAGTTTAAGGTTGAGTCTTTCACATGTCGCGTATACATCCTGAACACTGAAAAGTTTGGAGCATCCTCTCGGAACGTTCTTCTCAAAAGTTTGAACATCACCCTTAAAAGCGGACAAAAATTATTTTTCGATTTTACAAAAACTCCTCACACTAGGATCTGCCCAAAGCAAATCTAATTGCAAAGAATCTTCGGTTGTTATGTCCAGAGGAATTTTAATCTGAAGAGAGAAATTATAGAATTGTTAATTAAAAATTTAATAGAGAAACCTTTGCAAGATCGCTAAGTTTGTTTAATTTTGGCGAAATCCCTCCGTGCATGCAAAGAATGTGATCTTTAGAAAGAAAAAAGATTTAATGTTAAGGCAATCTCTTTCTCTCAGCAGAGGAAAATGCTTAGGGGAAGCCCCAGATTTTTTTTAAGTGGGAATCAAAGTCAACGTCCCTGGGAGCCAATTCAGCATCATGTGCTGTACGTGGGACTCCTAAAAATAACTGGCAGGCGAGTTATTTCTAAGATTAGGTCAAATAGCTGCATGCCTTGTTAACAAAACAAAATTATCTCACCAGCAACTAGCGCAACAAGAGGGAAGCATCTAAACACTTTGTTGAAGGCTTTGTATACAGCAATGCTATCCCCGTGATTGAATCTGGATTGTATCTCTTCGTAGAATCCATACACTGAATTGCATTGATCTAAGAAAAATAAAATTATTCGACCAAATTTTTAGGTTTTAATGACTGACCAGTTTCGTGATTGCCGCGAAGTAGATAAATCTGAAAAATTAAAATAATTATAGAGAAGGAAAATACTTTTAACCTTATGCGGGAATTTGATTTTCAGACAAATCAACAAACAAGCAACCTCAACTGAACGATTACCGCGATCGACATAGTCTGAAAATTGATAAGAATTCTCTCATTTAAACTTCGCCCAATCTCTCCTCTCACCTCCCAAAAACAAATAGGCCTTTTCACCAGGCGCTCCGCAAGCATTGAAGATTCGCAAAAGTTGTCGCCAATCCCCGTGAAGGTCCCCAACAATGTAGAGGGGCAAATGTCGAATTTTTATAATGCAGCTATCATCCTTGTAGTGTTTCTTGATTGAATTTTCAGCAGTCAGACAAAGCGTTGTTATCTCACTTGGGTGGTAGACAATCTATTAAAAATGAGTGAAAGGCTTAAATTCTCCCTCCCTCTCTAAAATTACCCTTTTCCTTGTGTAGCGCAAATGTTTATTCAGAAACTTGTCCAAGATGAAAGTTGGCTCCTTGAAGCTGTCACCATTGTTGAAACTCGTAACAACACTCTTTGCAGCAGCAGAAGCTCCTGGATCAAGAGCTGTATCTGCGTTGTCGTCCTCCATTTTTTACGAAGACGTTGTTGATTGTTTTAGTGGTAAGAAACGGACAGTGAGAAGTTGAAATGAAGGTGGAGTATTAAAAAATTATTTTACAGTACATCCTTTTATACTGATAGAATAATTGAAGGTTAAGTAACCCTGTTAGCATTAGAAAGTTCTTGTTTTGCTACTCACTTCTTCATTTAGTAATATTTTGTCGCGTTGACATTTTGTAAAATTATTCATTATGAAAAAAACGTTTTGCCAAAGAAATTTTTTTAGCAATTTCTCAAAGAGGCGAGTTTTATAAAATTTTTCTTATAATTTTTCATTAAAAAAAATTTTTTAATTTTTTTTCTAAAATTTAGGCACCTTTATGAACATATTTTTATCATGGGCTTCTTCTCGTTCAACAATGTTGAGATTTATTGCCCTTTCATTAAGCTACACAATTTCATTATTTATTTTTCAAAAAGGACTTCTTGTAAAACGACATGTTCTTCCATTAAAAAGTTCTTGTTTAGACATTGTTAGTGAAGAAAATTGTTGGATTAAACCAAAATACAATAAAAGTATTCTTTTAATTATTGACGCTCTTCGATTTGATTTTATTTTTCCTTATGAAAATTGTATGGGAAAACAACAATTAAAAGGAGATGAAAAATATTATCATGGACAAATGGTTTTCTTTTTTAATATTTTTTTTAGTTTTATGAGCTTTAGTAGAGGCCTGTATCTGGACTGAGGCCGGGGGTTTTTCCTGTACCCGGAGTCCAGGTTTGGCATTTTTTGCCTTTCCTGGGTTTTTCCCGGACTATAGGCCCAGGATCCGACCCAGGATCCGGCCCCAGGTCAATAAATCAAACCCGGAACCCAGGAACAGTCCATCTTTTCAAAAATTCCGATCTCTAGTGGATTGGGGACTTGCGGTCACTTTTATTTGTCCGCAAGTGCGAAACCGCAAATTCAAAAAATACCACTGATTGTGAGCTCAGAAATTATCTTACTTTAATTTCTATCGAACCTTTTTCTAAAAATTATTTTTGAATTTCCCCTCCTTTTTGCTCTTTTTAATGTCAATTAAGGGAATTTTTAGAATTTACATTTAAAAAATTTTTTTTAAATTTAATGCCCTATTTTTGGGTAGAAATTGCATATATTTTAGACATTTTTTAATTTTAAAATTTTTTCTTAATATAGCCAAAAATTGCCAGACTTCTTCGTGAACAACCTGGAAATGCTCTTTTATTTCCTTTCATTTCGGACGCCCCAACAACAACATTTCAAAGAATTAAGGCTTTGGTTACTGGAAGTGTGCCTGCATTTATTGAGGCTGGAGACAACTTTGATGGAACAAAAATTTCTGAAGACAATATTTTGGATCAATTATTGACTAGTGGGAAGAATGCTACACTTTTGGGAGATGAAACTTGGTTTCTTTAATTTTATTTTTTGTACGAAACTTTAGGAGATTTTTTTCGAAAATAAATTTAAAACTTCATTGTTACGATCAAAAAAAGTTTTTCCAGGTTTTTAACATAAGTCTAATTTTAAACTAAAATTCTCGAAAACATTTTAATTCCCGAACCGTGCACAAAACTTAAAATAAATCAAAATGATTGACTAAATCTATAGCTTTATCCTTAAGTTTCCTCCTCTACATTTATGTATTGACCGCTTTTCCATAAAACTTTCGTTACTTAAAATTCTTCCTTTTAATTTATTTTCTTATTTTTAAAGGCTGCAGCTTTTACCAGACCGTTTTCACAGACATTTTGAAAAGCCAAGTTTTGATATCATGGATTTGGATACTGTTGACGATGCTGTTATTGGTATTTAATTAAATTTTTAAAAAATCGAGGAGGCCTTATTTTCGATAATTCTTTTTGAAAACGGTTAGAATAATGTTTTTTTTGGTTGAAGGTTCGATCCCTTTCGTCTCGAATTAATTTTGTAATTATTTTTGATCCTATTTTTGACCTTTAAAAATTTATTTTTATTGAAATTTCTCTCAAAAAATTTTTTAAAAATTATTTTAGCCAACATTTTCGACGAAATTGACCGTTCTGATTGGTCCTTAATAATTGCCCATTGTCTAGGCGTTGATCACGCCGGTCATCGTTATGGACAAGCACATGCAGAAATGAGCAGAAAATTGTTACAAATGGACAAATTGGTGGAGGATTTGACTGAAAAAATGGACGAAGAAACTATTTTATTTGTATTTGGTGATCATGGAATGACTTCAACTGGAGATCACGGAGGGGATAGTTTAAATGAATTAAGTACTGCTTTGTTTGCATATACTCGTCCTAAAGGAAATGTATCAGAAAAACCTTTCTCTGCTGAATTTGACTGTTCTGGTAAATTTTGGTGTGGCGTTGACTCGGTTTCTCAGGTTTTTATACTTTCGTTTTAAATTTATTTAAAAGGTTTGGGGTTGGTTAGAAATATCTCAAAAATTCAATTTCTTTAAATTTTTTAGAATTATTTTAGTCCAAAAATTGAATTAAAAAATTTTTCAAGGCTTTGATTTTCGAGTAGATTTTATTAAGAATTATTTTTTCACAGTTAAAATTAGTTAAAAAAAATTATTTATATTTTTACAAAGCAGGGAATTACCCATTTTTTAAGATTTGAACAATATTTTGCATTATCAGCATATTTTCCTTCAATGGGTATCGAACCCTCCCCATTTCCTGTAATAAACTGAAAGCTATCCCACTACACCAAAAAAAATTTTTTATTATTTTTTTCTTTTAGCGGGAAAGGCTTTAGTGTTTCCAATAAAAATTTTTAAAAATTAATTTGGGAAATATTTTTTAAAAATTTTTAAATATTTTTTAAAGGTAGATTTAGTCCCAACATTATCCTTACTTCTTGATTTACCAATTCCATATCCAAATATTGGCCAAATAATTAAACCTATTTTTGGAAACGATTCTTCTAATTTATTTCAACAAATGAAGTTAAATGCTTTTCAAATGTTTCGATATGCTCATGAATATTCCAAACATCAAATTGATTTGAGGGTATTTTTTCTTATTTTTTTCCAAAACTGCGGAAAAGTTCCCGATTTGGGAGAGATCCCTTCTCTAGGAAAAATATTGAAAAATCCGAAAAATTTTCTTGTTGTGTTTTAACATGAATTTTTTTCTACTCATTTTCTACTTCCTTTTCTTTTCAATTTGGACAGTGTACACTAGTGATGTTCGGGAGAAGAAGAAATCCGTGAAACGGGAGTCGGGTCGGGAAATGACCTCGGGATCGGGAGGCCAAAACTCTGGAAAATTTCCCGATTCCGGAGTTGAATCGGGATACCCGAACGTCACTAGTGTACACTTAAATACCACGGTTTCCTTCATTTTTTCAAAATTATCAAAATGTGTTCTAAATTTATTTTACTTTATTTCACTTTATTTTTCTTATTTTCTTGTCTTTTTAATGATTTTAATTTTGTCCCTACATCTATACTTAAAAAGACATACAACATTTAAAGTTCATGGATTGATAATTTTTTTAAATTTTGTGGAATTAAAAATTTTTTCTCCAATTTTCCTTAAATTTTTTTTTAAATTTATTCCTCATTTAATAAAATAAATTTAAAAAAACAATTTTCAGGATAATCTATCAAAAATTTCTCGCCTTTATGAAAGTACAACCAATACAGACGACTTGACACAAACAATAAAAAATTTAAGCAATTTAATTCGTTCTTCATTAGACCAATTTTATTTTGAATTGTGCCTTGTTGGAATTTTTTCTTTGGTGGATTCTCTAGCTTTTAATTGTTTTTTAATTTTTAATGCAAAAAATACAACGCCTTTCTTTCTTTGGATTTTTCGTTCTGCTATGCTTTTATTACAGGTTTTTAAAGAGAATTTTTTACATTAAATTTTTTTCTAAAATTATAAAGTGAAAACTAGGCAGATTTTAATTTTTCATTTTCTGACCCAGCTCTGTAGGCAATAACAAAAGGATCTTGAGTTGAAATATCCCTTAGTACCTCTTTGCTTTTAAATACCCCTCGTTTAAGAAGTGAACACCATTTAGAATTTGAGATTATCGTTTGGGTAGCTCTATCCTCCACCCCTACATAGTAGCCAAATAAATTTTAGAAATCATTTCTAAAAACGGTTGCTATCTAAAAATGATATTTAAAAACAAAATTTGATTATATCAAAATTTCCTGACTTGCGAAAGTAGCGAATATTGGTATAACAACCTCATGACTTTTTTAAAATCTTAGCTCAATTAAAAAAAAATTTTTTTTAATTCTAAATTTTTTTTTCAAACATTTATTTTTCAGCTCAGTCTAATTTTTGCAGACAAACCCGGTAATGACCAATTAATATATACAACTACAAGTCTATTTGTTTCTCTATGTTATTTTCTACTAGTATTTTTATTTGGATCTTCAATCAAAATTAAATTTAAATATTTTATTTCTTTTTTATTTTCAAATTTTCAATTTTTTGGACAACTAATTTTGGGTTTTCTTGCATTTTCAAATAGTTTTATTATTTATGAATCGGATGTTTTACAATTTTCTATTCAATCTTTAATTATAATTGCTTTAATTAAACAGTTAAATATTTACAGGTTAATTTTTGAATTTTTTTAAAAATATTTTATTAAAAAATCCCGTACAAATTTTTGTTTTTTTAAATATTTTTTTGTTAAAAAATAGAAAAATTTTTGACAATTTATTTTCTGAAAATTTTTTTCTTAGAAATTGTTAAAATTTTACTTCTATTTTGAGGGAAAATATTTCTGTTTTCGAGTTCTTTGTGTAGAGAATATAATTTACAAAATTAGAATTTCTTTGCAAGAATTCCTTTTTTTATGTAATCAGGTTTAGAATGATATGGGATTATTTTTTTAAATTATGCAGTGGAATCCCCACGGGACGGTTCTAATTTGACGTATAAAGGAGAACTCAGATTTTTTTGAAAAAATTATAAGAGGAATTCTTATTTGAGAAGGATTCCACAATAATATATTTTATTGAAGCTTAACTAAAGTTGAGACTTTTTTTAAAAATTAAAATAAAATTATTTTTTTAAATTTTTCAGAGAATTCTCAATCTATAGACTTTCATTTAACTTCAAAATTTTTATTTTCCATATAATTGTTGTTTTTCCATCGTTGTTAATTCTAAAACAATTTGAAAGTTGCAGAGAAGAGCAGGTTGTAATTCAATAGAAAAATCTATTGTTAAAATTCTGAATAGAACTCTGATTTCTGAAAAAATTCTGATATGAAAAATATCAATTTTCTTCAGAAATTCTGTTCAAAGTTTCTCATCAGAAAATTCTGATTTTTTCTGAAAAATTTTTTGATCAAAAGAATTCTGGTTTTTCTGAAAATTCTGACAGGAAATTCTGACAGAAAATTCTGATTTTTGCTTAAAATTTTTAAAAATTCTGATTAGAAAATCTGATTTTTTCTGGAAAATTCTGAAAAATTTTCTTCACAAGATTCTGATTTTTCTCCTAAAATTCTGATCAGAAAAATTCTTATTTTTATTTAAATAAAAATTTTCAAGGTTTTATGCTACACCTATATATTTACAACAGAACAATTACTTCCTTGGAGTATTTTAGCAAGTTTTGTTTCAACATTCTTTTTATTGGAAGATAGATGGAAAGCATTAAAAATAACTAGATTTTTTGTTTGGCCATTACTTATTCTTCTTTATTTACATTGGATTTTTGATTCTATGGTTATGACAATGAAGGGAAAGGTAAAAATGAATTTATAGATATTTGGGGGTGTGAAGGACCAGATAGAAAACCCGATAATGGTTGACGTCATATATTAAGGTGAAGTAGAGATTGGACCGAGATGTGATCTCGAACAAAAATCTCGGTTATCTAGATTGATATTTTTTCTTGATCTCGATTCTGGTACGACTCTCTTTTAGTCCGGTTTCTAGTGTGAGAGGAGATTTTGTGTGTGCAGAATAATGTAAAGCAGGGAGCCCTCCGTCCCGAGGATTGTTAAAAATAGGCTAAGATAAATTGTGATACGTAAACGGAAAAATTCCATAATCATCCCGCTTCCTAAAAATCAGACATTTATTTTTTTATGTCGCTAGCATCCCTAGCGTGAAGGATATAGGATTAATAGAACATGTAATGTGAAGGGAACATTGTATAGGGTGAAGGGAACTTGCGTGAAAGGAATATTCAGGACAAAAGGAAGGGAATGAGTGAAGGAAAAAAATTTTTTTCCAAATTAAAAAACATGTCTAATATCAATTTTATATATTAAATTCTTTTTAGCCTTCAACTTCTCAATCTGTCCATAATACAATTAATTTATTTGAAAATCTCAGTCAATTATTAGCAAAATCAATTTTTTCTGTTACTCTAGTTCACTTTTTTGCCATAAAATTATTTGGAGATGAAAATTTAAATAAAATTGATTGGTTAAAGTCAATATATCAAATGATTAGTTTACCTTTAATTATGTTGATTGGGGCTGAATATGGATGGAGAACGGCTTTTTGTTTGTTTTTATTTCCGGTGGCAGACTTTTTCTTTAAAAGTGGTGAGTGAATGAATATATTTGGAAGTATTTTTAAAACAGAAAATTATAGACGGTTCCAGAAAAAATTTTTTTTCTTAACTCTTAAGAGTAAGGTTGTCGGATAGTTGGAGATCATATGTACGGATCCGATATCCGAACCGAAAATTTCCTAGATCCCGGCCTTTCGGATCCGGATATTTGGATCCGACAACCTTACTTAAGTGAGCGAATGATAAATATTTTTTACAAATTTTACTAGACATGGGATTTCGAGTATACTCTTCTAATCCGAGTTAATAATTTTTTAGAATTTCTCTCCCATTTGAAGCTAAGTGTGCATAGAGCATGACAGTCCGCATGGAAAAACAATTCAAAAATATTTTTCTCCAACCCCAGCCCTTAATTTAAAAATTCGTAGCTCATCCAATTTCAAGTCGTTTATTTTTAAGATTTAAATTTGGATTTTTAAATATTTTGAATCCTAACAAAAAAATTTTTTTTCTAAAAATTCATTTTTCTAAGAAATCAAAAATTGGTGTTGGTTAATGAGTTTATTGGCTGCTTATTGTTTTTATGCAACAGGAAATCAAAGAACTTTAAATTCAATTCCTTGGCGTGCAGCTTTTGTTGTTTTACCTGGAAATTTTGCTTTTAAATGGGTTTCTGCTTCTTTTATTTTGACTGCAATGTTTTTTGGACAATTATTGGCTTCGTTAATGGCACATATGAAAGAAGAGGAAACGGCCCCTTTTTACTTAATTTTGTTCTTGGCAATTAAAGTAGGCAACATGATTTTTTAAAATTAAATAAAAATAAGTTTCCTGGGAGGGGAAGGAATTTAATTATTATCCATGAACTCTTCTCTATAAAGGGCAAAATCTATATAGGGCGAAGGGAACACAGAATATTAGTGTGAAGGGGACATTTATGTGGGGCGAGGGGAACAAACATGTAGGGTGAAGGTAACATTGTTGGGAATGAAGATGTGGTGAAAGATTGGGATTTTACGGGATGTCCTCTTCACACTACATATTCCGTATTATGAATTGGAGTAGATTGAAATAAACTAGGAGGTTGGACGAAACGAATAAATTCGAATTCGATTTTAGCATCTTTCCTATCTTTAAAGGGAACACGGAACATGTAGGGTGAATTAAGTGAGGGTTATTAGGAGTAAAGGGAACATTCTAGTGATAGAACCAGTTTCCTTCAGAACCCGTTTACCGGACCCAGTTTTTCAAAATTTCTATCTCTAATAGAGATATATTTCCATGCCTAATATTGCTGTTAAAAATTGTAAAGGTGTAGGACCACTTTTTTCTCAAAAATTCCAAAAGTCTGTCCGAATTCTTAAAAAATTTTATTAATAAAATACTAATTTTCTTAATTTAAAAAAGGTATTTGGCTCAGTTCTCGCCTCTCTTCTTCATCACAAACATTTAATGTTTTATAAAGTTTTTGCTCCAAAATTTGTTTTTGACGCTGTTGAATTGCTTACTTGTTGTGCCTTTAATTTTATAATTTATTTGTTGACAACGAGTTTTTAAATTGTTGAGATATCAAAGAAGAAAAGATATATTTATTTTTTGTGATTAACAGACACACCTCTCACTTTTCTAATCCCATAATTTATAAAATTTTTTAAAAATAATTTTTTAATTTATTTTTAAATAAAATTAAATGTGACCAATAAAAATATTTAATTTTTTGAATAATCGACTCGAAAAGAAACAAAGAAAGAAAATGTCATGTCTCTTTTAAAAATGTTCTTTTTTTCGGCATTCAGGCAAAATTCATAGGAAGAGATTATTTTTAATTTCTGGAAGAAGAAAAAATAATTTGTGAAAATAGAGTCAATGTAGAGTCAATGTAGAAAATAAAGTTTTAAAAATATTATGATCAAAAGCAAGAAAACCGAAAAATGTTTTTAAAAATATTGCCTAAATTAAAAAAATGTTGCTTAAAAGTCATTTTCTCTAAGCAAAAAAAGATTAAAACTTCCCTCCCTTCTTTGTAAAACGGCATAATTCTGGAGGTGAGAATAAGTAATATAAATATTGGTAATAATTTTCATTTTCATTCCAAATCACTCAAAAATTTAAAGTTTTCATAAATTTATTTTAGTTCAAATACAAGTAAATATAATAATTTAAAATGTCATCATCATCTAATTCTTCTTCAGCGAATTTCTTTTCAAAATGGAAATCTACTGGCCGTTGTGTAAGGATTTCTTAATTTAAAAATTAGAGATATATATCCTAATTATGATTTTCTCTCTCTTTCTGATTCCGATTTGCTCAATTCAGGTAAAACTATGGGAAAAATATGCAGAATAAAGCTTTTTATCCTAACTTCTAATTATTTTTAAGCTGGGTTGACTTTTGACTTAGCCATCCTGAGTTACTCTATTTTCCGACTCCACCCCAGAATATCTACACCCTAAATATCTACACCCAAAATATCGAATGACTCTAAATATCGACACCCAAAATGACGAATTACCCAAAATATCGAAAATTTTGAAATTTTATAATTATGTATTCCAAGGACGGGGAAGTCTTTTTATCATAGGGAAATCGTTCCAACAATGTCCAACAATGGAACAAACATCAATTTGACCAATATGTTCAATCAAAGAGAGAGTGATCGATCTCCAAGATGAATCTTGATCGGTAGTTATGGTCAGTTCGATCGAAAATACAATTCCCCGATGTTGGAACATCATTCCCGATCATTGGAATACATAATTATGAAATTTAAAAATTCGATATTTTGGGTAATTCGTCATTTTGGGTGTCGATATTTTGGGTCATGCGATATTTAGGGTGTAGATATTTAGGGTGTAGATATTCTGGGGTGATCCCCTATTTACCCTCCAATAATGATTAAGAATTATGTATGGATTAAATTGCCAAAGATATAACGTCAATTTTATCTTTGTTAAATTTTCAGGATTGTAGTGTCGACTTTTATGAGATTTGGAAAATTGAGTGGACATCTCATTCTATGGGAATGCATATTTGGGCCGTCTATAACTTTGCTAGGTGCTTTAGTTAAATCTTTATATTTAAACTTTATTTAACCCTATAATTGAACACTGATTTTTCAAGTCTCGCGTTATCCTTTTTCTCTCTAGTATTCCTGCAAAAAATATTCTTGAAAGGAATATGCCTTTTGGGATCTGACCTTTAGAGACATTTGATCAATAGGGATTTGACTGGATTAGATTTTTGGTATGTAAATTCCGTTTATAATTTACGTATCAAAAAATAAATTTTTATTGACATAGTTTCTATATAAATTTTAATAAACGGAAATTTAGTTAATCATTTTTTTATTAAATACTTATTTAAATATGCCATAGGAATTGGGCTGAAATGGGGAAGGAAGTCTCATGAAAAATAAGGGAGAAAGGGAAGGAAAAATGTAAAAATTGTCAGAAAGAGAAGGGGGCGAAGACCGAAGATTTACTAGAAAAAGACCGAAGATTTACTACTTAAGAAAAAAATAGGAAGGACAAACATGTAATTACCAAATTTATTTAGGATTGGCTTATTATTTTCCGGAATACTAACTCCATTGGGTATAGCAGCATTTGACTACCTTAAGGATTATTCTCACGATGCTGTTCATTTATTTGTTCATTGCCGCAATTGTGGTTATGACATGGATCTTACTTGTGAGTTTTCAAAGTCTGGAAAGGAAATGCGTTGGGGCCGTTATGTGAAAAAAATTGGCACTGAGGAATCAAAAGAATTTAAACAGCGTTTGTCTTACAACATTATCAAAAAGGTCTTCGACGAAATGTGGGATAACGGTTACGATTTGATTAATTGTAATTGTGGCCATTGGGCAAAGTCTTTCTATAGAAGTTTTCATTTGGCTTGAGATTGTTGGAATAAATTTAAATTAACAATCAAAAATATATACATAAAATTTTAGGCCCTATCGCAAACGAGGTGCGTAATCATATCATTTATTTAAAGTGTGTTGATTTTGTTGTAAGGAAAAATAATGCAAGAGGGTTAATTCTTCTACATTTTCTTTTCCGTCCGTGTTTGACTGAAAAACAGTCAAAACATGGACAGATACGGTCTGTCAATTCTGTCGCGTCAATAGCCTTGAGACAATAATCAAAAACAGAGACAAAAATATAAGAAAATAAACCTTGTGAAAGGAAGGAGAAAAAATATGATTAAGCACCTCATTTGCGATAGAGCACAATTTTTCAATAAACTTTGTTGGGTACTACTCTGATAAAATTTCAAAACTGCTTTTATTTTTTTATAATATTTTTAATAGAAACGAATTCTGATATCTAAAAATGCTCATATTTTGTATTTCCCTAAGAAATTTATATGTAGTATAACAAGACTGAATTATGATTTATCATTAATATATTTTTTAATCCTTATATGTACATACATCATCCTCATTCTTAACACAATCAGTCTTGCATCGACTCCCTTATTTCTTCCTCTGTTGGCATCTAAAAAAGAGAAAAATTGAAATGATTTTAAGATTTAAAAATGCAAGCAAGGCTTATAATTTCCAAGACAGACCGGCCTACCTCAATCCCCGTATCCTCATTTCCTTTTTAAGCTAAAGGGATCAACCCTGAAGGACAAAACACAGAAGCTCAAGCCTCGTAAGGTTAAGACCCAATCCCCTTAATATCCACAAGCCCGACTTAATCACGAGTCCATGTCTGACTCCTTCCCTTCCTAATCTAAAGTGATTAACCCCGAAGATTAAAACAGAAGACGCAGTCGTAAGGGAAAGATCCCATCCCCAGATCTGACTTAATCATGAGTCCCTGTCTGACTCCTTTCCTTGCTAAGCTAAAACCTCCATAGATTCTGGATCTCAAATAGGCCAAATGCCTCAAATATTTCTACCTTTCCAAGTATCTCAAGTTGAGTTTCCTCATCCTCCTCAGCTTCCGGGAAATTCTCATACTCTTCGATGAATTTTTTCTTTCCTCTAGTTTCTTTTGTAGCAGGACGGAAGATAATAATGCCAGCTTGAATTTCTTTTTTCTCAGTTGGGTTGCCTTTCTTGTCTTGAACATTGCTCAATTGTAACTGGAGAATACCGGCAAAACTTCCCTAAAAATTAATTTCACAAAGCTTGGTTATCAACAGATTTCACCTTCACAACATAGTCTGTCGCCCCAAACAAGGTAACCATCCTCTTTCCCGCAAAAAAGCCAAAACCGCGATTAAAAGCCTGATGAGCGCGCACAATGAGTTTAATACCGAGCTTCTCACAGGTCGCATAAACCTCTTGTGGACCAAACCAAACGGAACTTTGTCGAGCTTCGTTATACTCAAACCCATCTACATCACCCTTAAATGAAAAAATGTTTAAAATCATTACAAATCAAAGGGTACACCTCAACTGAGTCCCGGACCAGCCCATTTAATGCTTAATCTATTGGTATCAGGAACCAGACCTGGTCATGGATACGGATACAGATAATACCAAAATGCCTGCGGATATCCGCCGTAAATATCCGGATACGGATACCAAAATCAGTATCCGTGACCAGGTCTGTCAGGAACATTAAAAAAATTATCCACCGCTTCTTGAGTTATATGGCCGGGACTCAGTTGAATTGCTAAGCAAATCAAACTCACATTAGGGTCAGACCAGAGAAGATCCAAGTCCAATGGATGATTCTCTGGGAAGAAACTTTTGGGAAGCGAAGTATCTCGCTGTTGTGCAATGATGTCCCTGGGAAGTTTAAGCTTTGCAAGATCACTGAGCTTATTCAATTTTGGGGAAATCCCTCCATGCATGCACAGAATGCTATCTAAAAATGGGAGGAAGATTAGACTGCTTAAAATTAAATTTCCTCACCTACAACCAACGCACACAGGGGAAAATATCTGAACAAGCTGTTGATGTGTTTATACACAGAATCGGCATCGCCCAAATTGAATCGAGTTTTTAACTCTTCTCGGAATCCGTAATATGCATTGATGTAGTCTTAAAAAGAGAAAATTACTCTAAAACTGATCCCTCAAATTTACCTGTTTCGTGGTTGCCGCGGAGCAGAAAAACCTGAAAAATAAGATAATGGGGTAAAATAAATCATATAATCTTGCCTTATTTGGGTACTTCATCTTCAAGCAAATCAGCAAACAAGCAACTTCCAGAGAGCGCAGACCACGATCCACATAGTCTAAAGAAAAAATTATTAAGGGAAAGGTCGCTAAGGATTATGATACTTGTGTAGTTTACCCCCCTTAAGCCCCGCACCTTTTCTTCTTTTCCTGTAAGAAGAAAAGGATCAATAAAAATTCTAGAATGAACTTAGTAATCAGATTACTGGGATCAACCTACAAGACCTAAACCATGAAGACGTATACCCTCTTAATGCCCCGATCCACAGATCCTCGATATCCCTCCAAGTCCACAATATCCCCCTATACTGCCAAATCCGTCACTATCTACTTTAATCCCTTCAGATTCCACGATTAGACATGTAAGGAAGCAAAAACTGTGTTGATCAAAAGGTGTAGGTCTTCAGGACTCAGATCACTAGCCCCAACAAAAATCCTCACCCCCAAGAAACAGATAAGCCTTATCGCCAGGCAACCCCAACACATTGAATATTCGCAAAAGTTGACGCCAATTCCCATGGATGTCGCCAATTATGTATAGCGGTAAACGCTTGATTTTTACAACGCAAGACTCGTCTTTGAAATGTTTTTTGAATGCATTCTCAGCAGCCAAACAAAGTGTTGTTATCTCGCTAGGATGATAAACAATCTGAAAAAGAGATTTTGAAAAAAATTATTCATTAAGGGAAAGATAGCTAAGGATAATAATACTTGTGCAGTTTACCCCCCATAAGCCCCGCACCTTTTTTTGGAAAGATAAGAGAAAGAACTACCAACCCGTTTCTTTGTATAACGCAAATGCTTCTCCAAAAACTTCTCAAAGATGAAAGTCGGCTGCCTTCCGCTCATAGTACTGTTGGTACTCACAGTTGGACCTACACTTTTACGAGCAGTGGATGCTCCAGCACCCCGACCAGAAATTGAACGAGCCGTCCTTTCAGTGCTATCATTAGCGGTGTGTGTCGATTTAGCTGCGGGCATATCCACCAAATCCGTCTAAGAAATCTTAACAAAAGTTGAATTGGATTACGTATTAGCGGCTTTTATAGCAAAAAACAGCATCCCCATAGTACCCAATATAAAGAAGAGAGAAGGGACTAAAAATGTCTTTATATTCCCCCAAAGCAGAGTTGAATTGGAAATGGCAAAAGTGCCGGAACTCGGAAATGTCGGAAATGGCTCAAACGTCGGAACTCGGAAGTTGGAAATCGGAATTCCGATTCATCTCTGTACCGAAGTTATAGTGAAAAATTCTGTTTTTTAAAAATATTTAAAAATATTCCCATGTTTTGGAAGTCCTCGTTTGCCCTCACACATATTGTTGGTGTTTGAACTGATAAAAGTTGATAATAAATAAAATTCTTTTTACTAATCGACTCAAAAAAGGCACGAAAAGAGAACGTCATGTTAAGTGTAAAACATCTTTTACTTTATGCCATTTCGGCAATATTCATTAAAAGAAGGGGATTATTTTTAATTTTTGAAAGAAAAATGGAAGTAAATGAACGAAAATGTTGCCTAATAAAAAATAAATTTAAATAAAAACACAAGTCATTTTTTAAGTAAAGATTAGAAAATTTATTACCCTCCCCTGTCTTGTGAGACAGCATAATTTAAATAGGTTAGAACAAGTAATATAAATATAGTCAATGTTTTTTTAATTTTCATTTATTCCAAATTTTCGAAAAATTTTAAAATTTCTCACTTTTCAGAAATTTATTTTAAAGCAAACACAGTAAATATAATAATTTGAAATGTCATCATCCTCTAATTTTTCAACGGATCACCATTCAAAATGGGAAGATACTGGCCGTTGTGTAAGGATTTCTTAAATTAAAAAATTTTACGGACAAAAATTCTTTTTGTTGTCCGTTTTTCCTAAGCAAGTCCCTTGCGACGTCCTTGGGTAAAACTAATTCAGGAGCTGCCCACCTTGTAGCCTAACAAATTTAGAAAATATACGTATGTTAGAGTTCACAAATACAGCCCCCCTATGACTTCATTTTCCTTCTGTTCAATAAAGGATTAAATTGTGAACGGATTAAGCCACCCTGGATATATATTTTTTAGATGTAATCTCATTTAATTTTGCAGGATTGTAGTGCCGACTTTTATGAAATTTGTAAAATTGAGTGGACAACACATAATATGGGGAATGTTGGTCGTGCTGCTTGGAACGTTTTTAGGTGCTTTAATTAAATTTTCTTATATTTAAACATTATATTACTGACACTTGAATGAATATTATGACTATTAAGAATGCTGGATTAATTCCCCGGGCAATTAATATTTCAATTCTTCCTATGAGTTTATTTTCGGGAGGGGAATTATTAGAATTTTGTAATTAGATCGTGTAATAGAGCATTTGGGGGTGGGAGATTGTTTTCAACTTATCCCTGGCATGGGGAATTAATTGAGAAAATACGGAGCTCAAGGAGCTTGAACTTACTGGAAAACGGACCTAGCATAAAAAGGCTGAGGAAGGGAGAAAATCTGACCATTATGTACATCTTACTGAAAAAAATAGGACGGAGTCCAAACCTTAAAATTACAAAATTTATTTTAGGGTTGGTTTATTTTTTACTGGACTAGCACCACTAGCCGTACTTGGTGCAGCAGCAATGAGAGCTAAGGACTACACGCACGAGGCTCTTCACTTATTTATTCGTTGCCGCAATTGTGGTTTTGAGCTTTTATCTTCTGGAAAGCAAATGCGCTGGGGCTTCTATGGAAATTTTCTTTATCGCCGAATTTCAAAAGAAGTTGAACCGCGTTTGTCTTACAACAAGATTAAAGAGATATACGATGGGATGTGGGAAGAATACAATTTGGTGTTTAAGAATTGTTTCAATTGGACAAAAGATTTTTATGGAAAAATTTGTGATTTGAAGTGAAAGGGTTTTTTGACTAAAATTTTGAATTTCAAATTGCATTTAAAAATAAATAAATATATTTTCAACAAAATTTTTAATTTACTAAATAAAATTCAAAATTATTTTTTAATTTATATTTAAAATTTTTCGTTTTCCAACTTTTCAAATAACAAAATATTGAAAACATTCTCTTTGTTTTCAATGTTTTATATTTAGAGAACGTTTCCAGGACTGAATAAAATTTATTTTAAAACAAATACAGTAAAGTAAATATAATAATTTTTGTAATGTCATCATTTAAATCTTCAACGGATAATCATTCAGAATGGATAGATACTGGATGTTGTGTAAGGCACTTTGTAAATTAAAAATTTTATATGATATATTACTGATAAGATTAAAAGTTTTTGGTACATGTTTCGAATCCAGGGGCACATTTATACCTTCAAACTTTTACGGACAGAAGGAACATATACCAAGTATTTTTCACAATCATTATTAGAGTTCGAACCAGGGCCGGGCCCGGACCGGTTTTTTCCGGGCCCGGAACCGGGTATTTTTGAGAAAATCCGGTTTTTCCGGGCTAACCGGTTAACCGGTCCGGGTGCGATTTTGAGAAAAAAAAACCGGGTCCCGGGCCCGGCATTTTGAAAAGTTCGAACTCTAATCTTTACCTATCAAGTCGAAAATCACTCTAGGACATGATTGATTTATCAAGTCGAGATTAATCTGTTCAATAATGAATTAAGTTACCCTAGATATATTTCTCAAATTAATGTTACAGGATTGTAATGCCGACTTTTATGAGGCTTGGAAAATTGAATGGAAAACTCATTGTATGGGGAAGGCTGGTCGTGACGCTTGGAACGCTTTTAGGTGCTTAAATTAAAATTTTTTTATATTTAAATTTCTAAATTAAACCGAAACACACTTGATTATTTAATCTAAAGTTGTAGCTGACCGGTATGGAGGAGTACCCCCAATTTACTTATCCCCCCCCCTCCCCAGTCCACGTTTTAGTTGAAGTACGAATGGTCAGTCATTTCTTCCTTGCATAATTTCAAAAAATTTCCATGTAATCACATTCATTCTGTCACTCTTCATTCAATAATTTCACTTCTTATTTGTAACCGTCTTTAAATATAAAAAATAATCATCGTACTCAATTAGATCGCGGACTGGGGGAAGGGAGGGAGGGAATGAGTACCCTCCAATTTAAACCAATACATTTTTAACTCTTAAGAGCTACTGCGGTTATTTTCACATTCGGATTATTAAAGAAACCCAATGCTGGATTTAAGGATTATACTCACGAGGCTGTTCATTTATTTATTCATTGCCTCAATTGTGGTCGTGACTTGGATTTTACATGTGGTCTTACAACGTCTGGAAAGAAAATTCGTGAGGGCTACTACGGCAAATATGTTGATATAAAGGAATCGCGAGAATTTAAACAGCGTTTGTCTTACAACAAAATTAAAGAGGTGTTTGAAGGGATGTGGGATAAATACAATTTGTTTAATCGTAATTGTGCTGATTGGGCAAAGGAATTTTATGGGATTATTTGTGGATTGAAATGAAAGATTTTTGGAATAAAATTTTAATTTAAAATTACTTTTAAATAAAGTTTTTAACTAAAATTTGTATATAAAAAGAATTCAAATTTTGCTAATCGTGCCTTTTTTTGGCTGGCCATTCGATGGAAAATATTTACCAAAAGGTAACCATAATTTGAGACGTTATAAGCAGAGGTGGGTCGGAACAGTCAGAGGTGGATCGGAATAGTCAGAGGTGTCGGAAATCGGAACTGGCTCAAAAGTCGGAAATCAAAATTTTTTTCGGAAATCGGAAGGAAAAAAACGTCGGAAGTCGGAATTCCGACCCACCTCTGGTTATAAAGTACAAATTTTCTATATCCCAATGGAGTACTTGAAAATGAGGTTATGTATAACTTTGTGTTCTTTTCAATTTTTAATTTAAAAATAAATTCAATTTTAAAAGCTTTTTAAAATTCAAAAATCCCCAGCCCTGTCTATTTTCAAAATATGTATATTTTTATGTGTTTTTTGCATTAAGAGAGAGGTCAATAACATAGGCGTCATAAAAAGAGATACATATTTGACTGACTGACAGAAATTGGTCGATCGCTAGATAAAGGCTTCTTTTACATTAATTTTCAACCGGCAAGAACATACATATAAATAAATATATTGATTAAATGGCACTTTAAATAAAAATAAAAAATCCTTTATTTATTTAGTAAATTTCCAAAAAATAAAATAAAAATATTTTAAAATAATAATTCAAAAAATGTCATCATCCTCTAATTTTTCAACGGATCACCATTCAAATTGGACATATACTGACCGTTGTGTAAGGCGTTTTTAAATTAAAAATTTGACGATGGAATTTTTATATTGAAATATATTAGATATTACTACTGGGGCTGGGCAAAATATGCATGAAAAATCTGCCAAAATATGCACTAACCCAGTACTTAACCAGTATCGGCTAACCCAGTACTTAATCGTACTTAAGATAAAAAGAAAAATCTAAATTTTTTGGATTTTCCGATGTTTAAGTGTAAGAAATATGCCTAATAATTTTAGATTTTTAGTGCAGAAGTTGATTGTTTCAACTTTACAATGTAAGGATGATTCACCTATAGCATTTAAAACGCTTAGGTGAGGGCTAAACGATCTAAAGGGATAAAATAGAAAGCATTAGTCGATGCCCCGGTAATCTGTTTAAGAAAGGATTAGATTACTCTTGATATACTTTTCTCATTTAATGTTACAGGATTGTAGTGCCGACTTTTATGAGATTTGGAAACTTGAATGGACAACCCATTGCATGGGAAATGTTGGTCGTGCCGCTTGGAACGCTTTCAGGTGCTTAAATTTTCTTAAATTTAAAATTATGTCGCCACATGATTATTTGGTTCCTTATTAATATCCCACCCCCCCCCCCTCTACTATTTGAGTCTCAGATTAATTTCACTTTTACTGTAAATCATTCCTTCCCTCACAAATTTTAAGTGAATGGCAAGTTAGAAGGCCTCCTTTCTAATTTTTCCACTTCTAACGTGCCATTTACTTTAAATTTTTGAGGGAAATCCAGAGGTTTTCGGTTACCACTGGTTTTCGATTCCGGTTCAATTAGCAAACCGCCATTAACCCTAATTTTAACCGGCTTAAATATTTTTAAGAACTGCTGCGTCATTCTTCTCATTCGGAAGATCAACTAGACACTCTGGTGGATTTAAGGATTATACACACGAGGCAGTTCGGATTTCTGTTAACTGTCGCAACTGTGGTTGTAACATGTCTCTTACTTGTGAGCTTTCAAAGTCTGGAAAGGAAATGCGGTGGGGCCTCTATAAGAAACACGTTACTCAAAGGAAATCACGAGAATTTGACCCGCGGTTGTCTTACAACATGATAATGAAAGTGTTTAACGGGATGTGGCAAAAATACAACTTGTTTAGTCGTAATTGTGCTGATTGGGCAAGGGAGTTTTATGAAATAATTTGTGAATTGACTTGAAAGATTTTTGTATTAAATTTTAAATTAAAATTTTAAATTGCAATAAAAATTATTTATTTTATATAAAATTCAAAAAAAATTTTCTTGGTCGTGCCGGGTGGCCATAGGATGGGAGAGTTCCCTAAACGGTAACCTT
Organism: Meloidogyne luci; assembly: GCA_902706615.1. Lineage (NCBI taxonomy): Eukaryota > Metazoa > Nematoda > Chromadorea > Rhabditida > Meloidogynidae > Meloidogyne > Meloidogyne luci. The sequence goes on along the minus strand of CACSLI010000228.1, from coordinate 758,045 downwards.
CATTTAAGGACTTTGTTATAAAGTATGAATTTTCTATATCCCAAAGTAGTATTTATAATTAGAGACCGGGCTTTAAGTGGTCGTTCTATAATATCGACATCGATTTATCGATATTTTCCATCGATATATTGTATCGATCCGGTCTCTATTTAAAATGAGGTTCTAATAATGATAATTTTTCTCAATTTTTAAAATAATCATTTACTTCGGAAAATGCTTTAAGGGTTCCCCTTTTTCAGTTAATTTATAAATTACATTTTCTACTAGGCAGAAATACATTAATTATTAAATGGCACTTTTTAAAATCAAAATTTATTTATCTTAATTTATTTTGTAAATTTCCAAAAAAAATTTTTGTTGCAAGAATTTTATTGCAAAAATAAAAAATGAGAACATAAGTGTTATTAAAAAGCCTAAATTTGTTTTGGAATTGATAAAAACTGATAATAAAAATTAATTACTGTTGATTTATTGTTTTTTCAGACAGATTTCTTTAATTTTGTGTTTTGTTTATAAGCAAAAAAGTGTCAGAAAATGGCCAAAAATCACAAAATAAACTAAATCAAAAGTTAAAATTTTCAGTCTATTATAAACAAAAAAAGGGTTATAATAATTGTGTTTATAAACAAAACAGAAAATTTATAATCAAAAGGGGATATTTTAAAGGGTCGAACAATTGATAAAAATAAAATACTATAACTTTGTTCACTCCAAATCACTCTAAAATTGATAAAAGAATTTTTTAATTCCCCTTACTTTTCTGGTTAACGAATTATTGTCTAAAATATTTTGAAACTTGGAAGCTTCAAAATTTTTGATTAGAATTGACAGCTGTTTACGACCTCTCTTAACAGAAAATTTTACATATTTTTTTGAAAATTTGTTGAGAGACTCCGTTGTATGAGACCCGATAATTTCAAAAAATGAGTTACAGTCTAACCTCTTTCTTAGATACACCCAAAATTGGATATAGTACTTTAATATGTATTTGTTTGACTAGGATAGGAAACCATTAATGGATACCCCGTATACCTCAGATATTTATCAGCCATCTAAAGGTGTATTTAAAATGGATGTTGACCGTATTTTATTAACGTACTATTCCAAATTTGTTAAATTCATACCCTAAATTTTCTTTGGCACTTTTGGGTTTCTTTTGGGGCCCTATTTTAGAGCAAATAAGATAAATATAATTATTTAAAATGTCATCATCTAATTCTTCTGATACAGATCACCATTCTGTTTGGACAGATACTGGCTTTTGTGTAAGGCGTTTTTAAATTGAAAAAATTTAAAAAATCAAGCCAAAATTTATCCTAGGTTTTCGTTAATGTCCTCAAGAATATCGAAAAACGCAATGCGCTCACCCCTGATGTACATTATAGTTAAGGATGCCTTTATTTTCCTTCTGTTCAATATAGGATTAAATCACACTGAATCTATTTTTTAGATTTAGCCTCATTTAATTTGACAGGATTGTAGTGCCGACTTTTATGAGATTTCGGAAATTGAATGGACAACTCATTCTATGGGAGCGGCTGGTCGTGTCACTTGGAACGTTTTTAGGTGCTTCGATTTAATTTCTATGTTAAAATTAAACCGACATATGAGACAGATTAACTCAGATTTTTGGTATTAAAGGGGATATCGATGGATTTGTGCGAATTAAGATGGATTTGTTGGAATTAAGGGGGATTAAGGGATATAAGATGGAAATTCTTTAGTGCAACTGTTGGATAAGAAAAAAGGAAGCAAGTATTCTTGATCTTGAGTCACCTTAATCTGCCCAAATATTCGGTTTTTATCTCCTGGGTAAGTTGCCAATAGGACTTAAATATTTAAGCATTATTTATGTAATTAAGAACTGTTGCGGCAGTCTCTACACTTGGACTTTCAACTGTTGTTAATGGTGGACTGAAGGCGTATACACACGAGGCGGTTTGGCTACTTGTTCATTGCCGCATGTGTGGTTGTGACATGGATCTTACCTGTGAGCTTGGAAAGACTAGAAAGATGATGCGTTGGGGTCACTATAAATATTATATTACTCGCAAAGAGTCGCAAGAATTCGAACCGCGTTTGTCTTACAAAGAAATCAAAAAAGTATTTGACGAGATGTGGCAGTCCTACAACTTGATTAATGGGAATTGTGCATTTTGGGCAAGGGATTTCTATGGAAGAATTTGTGGTGATGAATCTGATGATGAGTGGAAAAATACTAGCTATTGTGTAAGAATACTTAACCCTTCTCCTTGTATATTCCAAAATACGAGTTCCCGAATATCATTTTACAGTCGGAAGCCAAATAAATTTAGAAAATTTCAGACGTTAGAAAAAGTAGGCAAAACAATTTTTTAGCCCCAATTGAGTACATTATAGTAAGGTTGTATTTATTTCCCTCTGTTAAATATGGGAATTAGTCTGGATATATTTTTCTCATTTAATTTTACAGGATTGTAGTGCCAACTTTTATGAGATTTGGAAAATTGAATGGACAACTTTTTCTATAGGTCGTCATCTTAATGTGGATCCCGTTTCTAGGTGCTTCAATTAAATCTTTTATATTTAAGTAACTTAAAATTAAACCGACACATGATTAACAATTAAACCAACACTTATATTATTAAGAACTTTTCTGGCAATCTTAACACTCGGAGTGTCAAACGTTTTCAATGCTGGAGTTAAGAATTATACGCAGGAGGCGGTTCAACTTTTTGTTCATTGCAGTAATTGTAAGCGTTGTATGGCTATTACTTGTGAGCTTACAACGTCTGGAAAGAAAATGTGGTGGGGCTACTATGGATACTATATTACACGCAAAGAGTCGAAAAAATTTGAACAAGATTTGTCTTACAACACGATCAAATATGTGTTTGACGATATTTGGCAAAGTTATGATGGTAATAAAAGTTGCGAATGGGCAAAGGATTTCTATGGAAAGATTATTGATAAATCCTGAAAGATTTTTGATTAAATTTTGAATTACATTTAAAAATAAATACATTTTTTGCAATTAAATTTTTTGTAAGCTATACAAATAAAATTAAAAATTGCCTTAAATTTAATTAAAATTTTTTTGTTTTTAGCTTTTCAATGGATATCATTTTTTATTTTTTCGGATGCTTGAGAATTCTTTCCCAGATTACTAAAGATTATTTGAGTCAAATTAAAAATATAAATTTAATATTTTAAAATTAAGAGATTGGGCAAGAAATTTCCCTATTACTTTGTTGTAAATTTCCAAAAGAATTTTGTTGTTGTTGCAAAGGTAAAGTACTACAACAACCAATTTGTAACATAAGTGAAGATGTTGAAGAATATGTAGGAATTGATAAAAGTTGAAGAACATTAATTTATTGGTGATTTATTGTTCTTGTTCGTGGCATTTTAGTCATCTCGGATATAGTATAGTATACCGGTGGAAAGTTTTCGGTATAAGACCCATACCATTCGATTCGTCTCGACGAGCTGAGTCGTACGGTACCACTCTTTTTTTCCGGAGATGCCTGTGGACCGAGATATAGGTCCTCGAAAATCGAAAAACCATAGGGGGGAGTAAGCACATTTTTGGGATGAAAAAATCGATTCTTCGAATGATAGCTCATTCGAAAGAGCTCCTCGAGCTGAGTCGAATGACACCAAAATTAGCTCGAGATCTTGCGTCTGAGCCAAGAAACAGGTTCAAAATGGTCAACGTAAACCTATGGGGCGTAGGCGAGGCGCTTGTGCAAAACCCCGCGCTTCGCGCGGGGTTTTGCGGCACGCGCCTCGCGGGGAGTCTACGGGCGCTGGGTCTGGGCTTGTAACTTAATCCTATTCCTATCATCGATAATTTGGGAATGCCCAGCTTCTTCCGTAGCAGCAAAAACTCCGCGGATGGCATAGGTAAGGAGCCAAAACAAACGATCATAACTTTGTCCAAACTTGTTAGATCGCGATAATTTTGGTGTTTTTCGACTCAGTTCGACGAGCTCTTTCGAATGAGCTATCATTTGTATATTCAAATTTTTTATCCAAAATTCGCCCCTGTAGTTATTAAATTTTCAGAGGTCTGTATCTCGGTCAAAACACATCAGATTTAGCTGATTTTGGTGTCATTCGACTCAGCTCGAGGAGCTCTTTCGAATGAGCTATCATTCGAAAAATTGAATTTTTCATCCCAAAATTGAGCTTACTCCCCCCTATGGTTTTTCGATTTTCGAGGACCTATATCTCGGTCCACAGGCATCTCCGGAAAAAAAGAGTGGTACCGTACGACTCAGCTCGTCGAGACGAATCGAATGGTATGTGTCTTATATCGAAACCTTTCCACCGGTATACTATACTACAGCCGTCATCTCTCTTAAATTTTGTGTTTTGTTTATAGACAGAAAAGTGTCTGAAAATGACCAAAAATTAAAAAATAAATAAATAAAATCAGCAACAATTTTATATGTTCTTCAGTCTGTTTTTAAACAAATTAGTGTTTTTAGACAACAGATTGGAATAAAATCTTTCTGTTTGAATAAATTCCTTTGTTTTGTGAGATGGCATAAAATATACTTATAATTTCATTTATTCATTTTTAATCACTTTTAAAAAATTTTTTAAAATTTTTTAAAAATTTTTCTAAATTTTTCTAAATTTTTCTAATTTTTTTTCATTTAAATAAATTATTGTCTAAATTATTTCTTGAGGAAAGCTAGGTATATGCCAGGGATGTCTCGGGTTACCCGAAACCCGATACCCGAAACCCGAAACCCGGACTTTTTTTCGACCCGAAACCCGAAACCCGACCCGAGGAAAATTTGGAAAACCCGACCCGAAACCCGACTTTTTCCATAGAACTTTTCACCATTAAAAGAGAAAATCTGGCTTCTTGGCCTTCCAAATTTCTGAAAATTTTCGCCTGCGGCGCAGAAAAAGGCAGAAATCTGGCTTCTAGCTTTCCATAATTCTCGAAATTTTCGCCTGCGGCGCTGAAAAAGGAAGAAAACTGGCTTCTATCCTCCATAATTCTCAAAATTTTCGCCTGCGGCGCTAAAAGTAGAGTATTTAAATAACAATTTTACATCATGGGACGGCTCAGAAAAGTTAACTATCAAACAATTTGGAGAGGGCATCATGGGTTTTAGGTAGATTATTAGATTCGATATCTTCTCCTAATTCTTTTAATTGGTGAAGTATCTTCCCCAAATAATCTTTATATCCCTCTTAATCCCCAATCCCCTGATATTGCTTTAATCCATCCAGCTCATCATTTATCCCTGTAATTCCGCAGGTATCGCTCTAATTATTCCCCAAATCACTGATGTCCCCCAGCACTTCGAAAAATCTGGATACATGTTCAAATTTTTAATTGACCCGACCCGAAACCCGACCCGAGACCCGAAACCCGGACTTTTTTTCGACCCGAAACCCGACCCGAGGAAAATTTTGAAAACCCGACCCGAAATCCGACCCGACTTTTTTCTCGACCCGAGACATCCCTGGTATATGCCAGGGGTGTGCCGTTTCGCCTTTAATCTTTCATGTTTCGCTTTTTAAAATCTGTTTCGGCACACCCCTGGTATATGCGTGTCGGGCTAACTCAAGGAACAGACATATAAAGGAACGACAAATCAAGGAAAAGACAAGTCAAGGAACGACCAACTCATGGAATATTCTAAAAATCGGAACTGAATTTTTCAGAATTTTTTTAAAATTCTGTTTTTGAGGTATTCTAACTTAATTCTTATTTTTTAAAAATTTTCAGATTTTTAAAAAAATTCTGATTTTTAAAATATTCCATGAGTTGATCATTCCTTAACCTGTCTTTTCCTTGAATTGTCTGTTACTTGAGTTGGTATTCCTTGAGTCCCCCACCCGCTATATGTACAATTTAAAATTAGAATTGAGGCAGAGAAATATTAAAAAAATTTTATTTTTTTAATAAATCGACTCAAACAAAGAAAATGGCATTTCGTTTAAAAATTATTCCTTTATCGTTCATTTCGGCATTATCAAAAAAAATTATTTTTAGTCTCCGAAGAAAAAATTGAAAAACGTTGACCTAGATTAGGTCAAGTGTATTTTTTGGACGGACAGAAAATTTAAGAAAAATTTAAGAACATTAATGTCTAGAAGAAGGAATAATATTTTGATGAGAGGGAATATTTTAAATATTAAGTTGAGGGAAAAAGGAAAAAGATTAAGCCATAAATAATAAAAAAATATTAAAAAAAATAAAATAAATTTTAAATATATTTCCTTTAAGCAAAAAAATTGTAAAAAAATATTTTTCCCTCCCTTGTTTTTTGAGACGGCATAAATTTTACAGGTCAGAACAAGCCATATATAAATATAGACGAATTTTCTGTCTCAAAAAATAATTTTATTTATTCCAAGTTACTCAAAAAAATTTATATAATATTCTAAATTCCCCTTACTTTTCAGATTAACAAATTATTGTCTAAAATATTTTTGAATCTTGAAAACTACAAAATTTAAAATAAGAATTTAAGAGCTGTTCACGATCCGGTTATAACCGAAAATATTTTTGTGTTGAGAATATGAATCCCTAATAATTAAAAAAAATTAAACGCATTTGAACCTCTTTTTTAAATACATCCAAAATTAGATAACTTCTATTTGTCTAACTAATGGATAGGATACCCCCCCCCCCCTCATTAAGATAATTCTCAAAATTTTTCAGATTTAAAGACATTTTTAAAAATGAGGTTTTAATGGATTTCAAAAATTCCTCCAAAAATAGAGCTGTTATTTAGCTGAAACAAAAATCAAAAACTAAGATTCTGGTTACTAACGATCGTGAACAGCTAAATTAACTATTGTTTACACTATTTGCTCTAAAATAAACCTCACCTCATACATATAACCTCTAAATTCTTTATTTGTTAACCTATTTCAAACTCGTTTCTTAAATTCGATACCTGAAAATCTCTTATGGTATCATCTGTATACATTTAACGGATTTTTGTATAAGTTTAGTTTTTGTAGGATTTTACTTTTTCATGGTTATATTTTTTTTCCGTGCGCCCCAGAATTTATTTTAGAGCAAATACAGTAAATATAATAATTTAAAATGTCATCTAATTCTTCTGATACGGATCACCATTCAGTTTGGAAAGATACTGGCTATTGTGTAAGTATTTTTTTAAATATTCGCTCCCTTATTCCCTAATCATTTAGAGCTTTTTTTTGCCTTACTTATAATTTATTATAATCGAAAGATCTCTTTGAGCTGGGTCGAATGATACCACTATCGGTTAGATCTTATCATTCTGAATTAAATTATTAGGCTGTATCCTCAATGGAAAATCTTTTTGTTCCACTGCAAGGGATTTAGACAGTTTTTCATCCTCGTAGGAATATATTAAAATGGGGTTGGGGTTGGCTTTATTTCTCTGTTCAATAATTAAATTAAAATTATGCATGGATTAAATTACTCTGGATAAATTTGGCGGCTTTAACCTCACGTAATTTTACAGGATTGCAGTGCCATCTGGTATGAGATTGAGGAAATTGAATGGACGACTCATTCTATGGGAGAGGCTGGTCGTGTCGCTTGGAACGTTTTTAGGTATTTTAATTAAATTTCTATATATAAATCTTAAAATTAAACCGATACGATCTTTATGTAAACATTTACTAATTAAGAACTGTTGCGGCAGTCTCCACAATTGGACTTTCAACTGTTGTTAATGGTGGATTGAAGTCGTATACACACGAGGCGGTTTGGCTATCTGTTCATTGCCGCAAATGTGGTTGTGATATGAATCTTACCTGTGAGCTTGGCAAGACTAGAAAGATTATGCGCTGGGGCCACTATGGATACTATATTACTCGCAGAAGATATAAAAAATTTGAACAGCGTTTGTCTTACAACAGTATCAAAAAGGTGTTTGACGAGATGTGGCAAAGTTACAACTTGGTTGATGGGAATTGTTCACATTGGGCAGGCGATTTCTATTGCAGAATTTGTGGTAATGATAACATTTGTGTAATTGGACCGTGTAGAGGTGGTTTCCACACGTTATGTAACATTATGTAATAGTGATTTTTGGGTATCCCGATCACGATTATGTCGGGAAATTTTTCACCCGTAAGAATGGCTTTTTTGATAAAATTTTATTTTTGAAAGGAAAAATATAAAGGGAAAAAATAAAAAATGGAAAGGGGAAATTAAAAAAATGGAAAAGAGAAAAAAATATTTAAATTTTTTCACAACAAACATATTGTTGAGCGAGGATTTAGTGGTTAGGTTGAGTGAATTCCTCGCGTTGATATTTTGATGGGGCTGGGTTCAAATCAGGTATTGGGAAATGTGAGTTTAATATTTTTCCTTTCAAAAATATGTTTTTTAACTTTGATTTTGATTTTAAAATTGTAAATGTATTTTTTTAATACTAGTAAACGTGAAAAAATAAAAAATAATTTGGTCATGAATTTTAAAAAATTTGGAAAAAATTTAACTTCTTGGTCTTCTAAATTTCTAAAATTTTCGCACGTGGCGTAGAAAAAGGATTTGAAATTAAAAGGTCTTTAAAATTTGATTAGCCATTTGTATAGCGAGCTGTCTTTGCAATACCCTCTATTTAATAGACCCATCCATTATATGCTATCCCTAATAATGAACTTGGATTGTACACAGGATTAAGGTTGGCGGTTCCGGGTATCCGGAACCGAAAAAACCTCGGATATCCGGAAATTTTCGGTTCGGATACCGGTTCCGGATATCCGAAATCTTCGGTTCGGATACCGCTTCCGGATATCCGAAATCTTCGGTTCGGTTCCTAGAACTAGGGAAAAAGGAAGAAATCTTGCTCGATGGTCTTTCGAATTTTTCAGAATTTTTCGAATTTTTCAGAATGAATTTTAAAAAATTTGGAAAAAATTTAACTTGCCATTGTAAAAATTGATTAGCCATCTACATTTGGCTTCTCAGCAGAGTTTAATGGTGGATTGAAGGAATATTCACATGATGCCATTCTTATTATTATTAAATGCAAAAATTGTGATCGTGGCATGCTTCTTACCTGCGATCTTGGAAGGAATGAAAAGGAAAAGCAATGGGGCTACTATGATGAATATCTCGATATGAGATTTAAGCGCATTCTGAAACCGTCTTTGCCTTACAGCAAGCTTGTAGAGGTGTTTAATGGAATGTGGCAAAAATATGGCTTAATTAATTGGAATTGTTCACATTGGGCAGGAGAGTTCTTTGAAAAAGTGATTAATTTGTGTGAATCTACGGAGGAATTAATTCTGCCAGAATAACTGAAAGATTTTGAGGAATTTGAGGAGTTAATTTTAAATTTAAAAAATATATTTAAGTAAAAAGTTTTTCAATTAATTTTGAAACAATTCTTTTAAAGTAAATTTTTTTTAATTTTACAAATGTAAACATTAATTCTCTATATATTTGTTGGATAAATATAATTTTTCTTTAATTTCCACATATTTTTGTTTAAGTTTTCCGGAAATTTTAAATAATATTACGGAAAGGAATGCTTAAGGCAAATTAGATATTTATAAATTAAAATTCCACTCGGGCAATAAATATATATTAAATATTAAATGGCACTTTAATAAATTCCTGAAATTTAATTTTATTTTTTTATTTATTTTGTAAATTTCCAAAAGAATTTTGTTGTTGTTGTAAAGGTAAAGTACTACAACAACCAATTTGTAACATAAGTGAAGATGTTGAAGAATATGTAGGAATTGACAAAATCTGAAAATAAACGATTGAAATTTTTCTGAAAAATCCAAAATTTTCCCAAAAAAATTTAATTTATTCCTCCCAACCGATGAAGAATTATTTGCCGTTGCTGCTGTCACAATCCCCGGAATTTGCAAAATTTGTGGAGAAGTAGCTGGCGGATTAGGGGAAGTTACATTAGACTGTACAATTGAAGAAGTAACACTTGTCCTTAAACGGGAATAACTACGAGTTTCTGCATCTTCGGGTAATAATAATTCTGCCATTAATTCATCTACATTTGCTAGACCTTTAAAAAAATTTTCAAACTTTAACGGAAAAATAAATATTAAAATTGGCGGTAATTCAAAGATAGTTATACTAATCTAATTTTCTCTATTTCCCCGGAAATATTTTATAATTTTCCGATAAACATTGCAGATTAACTTGCCGGAAAAATACAAACAATTTAAATTATAAGTGAAATATTTTCCGTAAATAAATGAGAAAACTTTTCCGGAGAACGACAAAAATATACCTATACTGAAAATAGCGAAAACTGTGTTAATCTGTCGAGTTTTGATTAGAGAACGAGAAAATATACTTTTTAATTTTAATCCTTTCAATTAAATTTAATTTTAAAAAAATTTTGGCACATTTTTTTCTGTCCCGAAAGACTTTTTTCTAACAGAAAATCATCTCTAAAAAATTTTTTACCAAAAAGTTTAGCCAATTGTGCTTCTTCCACCAAATCTCTTCCAATAGCCATTAATGGTGGTAATAATAATAATAAATTAGCCAGTCGATTATTTAAAGAAATTAATTGTTGATTATTAACTTTATTGGTTACTTGATATTCAAATGCCAACATTATTTGTTGTCGAATTTTTTCGATTTCTAATTTGGCTGGTTCTTCTATATCTTTTGCCACTTTAAGAAATTTTGATAAAAATAAAAATTTAAATTACTTGGATCAAAAAAAGCAACAGCTTTTAATGCAACAAATTCTCTATCCTCTAAATGGAGACGACGCATTGGGGCTGTTAAATGGTCTAAAATACGGGCAACAACACGACTGAAAAATATAAATAATTATGGGTAATAAAATCAGAATTAAAAAAATATAAGGTAATTTTGAACTTCGTACCCCCCCCCCCCTCTCTTTTTTCTATCTCAAAGTGTTAAAAATGGTCAGACTGAACAAGAATTGTAGAACACATCAAGCCGAGTCGAATGACACCAAAATCGACAAAATCCGACTTGATTGGACCGAGATACAGACACCTGAAAATTGAAAAACCACAGGGGCGAAAAACCTTATGGTCGAGAGTTTGTACAAGTGATAGCTCATTCGAAAGAGCTCGGCGAGCTGAGTCGAATGACACCAAAATCAACGTGATTGGACATGATTTGACAAAGTTATGACATAAAGTTGCAGACTCCGGTAAGTCTAAATAATGTCATAACTTTGTCAAAACTCGTCCGATTACGTTGATTTTGCTGTCATTCAACTCAGCTCGACGAGTTCTTTCGAATGAGCTATCATTTGCATAAACTTTTTTGTTCCAAGAAATCACCCCTGTGGTTTTTCAATTTTCAGGGGTATGTATCTCGGTCCAATCCGGTCAGATTTTGTTGATTTTGGTGTCAATCGACTAAGCTTGATGTGTTCTACAATTCTTGTTCATACTGACCATTTTTAACACTTTGAGACAGAAAAAAGGGGGGGGGGGGTACGAAGTTCAAAATTACCAAATATAATAACAAAAAACCAGAATCAACCCAAGAAAATCATTTCAGATTAAAAATCAGAAACTAGAAAATCTAAACCAAATTAAATATCAAAATCCAGAATTATTAAATTATAATTAGAACTGAAATCGAAAACACAAAACCAGAATTAGTAGAAATCAGAATTAAAATCATAACAAAACAGAAATTGGATAAAAAATGCATTCTGATTTTTATTTTTATAATTTTATTGCGATTTTTATTCTGATTTTCTATTGACTATTAATTGTAAAAAACTCAGAACTGAAATCAGAATAAAAATATCAAAAAATAAAAATCAGAATTTATTAAAATTAAAAAACCCACTTAACATCAGGCAATTTAGGAGCATCTCTAGGCACACAACGATCATTAGCTAACCAAATAGCGTCATTACTTTCACAACTTGAAATATTTTTAGAAGACCTATAAGCAGCACAAATAACTAAATGTTGAGCTGAAAAATGTCTGAGCAAAGCAATTTGTGAAAATAATGAAAGGCGTCGAAATTCTTCTAATTGTTTGGCCCATTCAACTAATAAAATTAATTGGTGGTGCATCTAAAATTGAATTTTATTTTTATTTTTTTTTTGGAAATTAATTGAACTAAAAATTTGATATTTCGTCAAAAATATTAAAAATTAAATGAAAAAACAGTAAAAACGAAAATCTAGCAGTAAAAAGGCCCTGTAGTCATAAACACTGCAGAGAATTATTATAAAAATAGGGGGGGGGGGTCTTTTTATTTCGACAAAAAATATGAAAATTAGCAACTAGATATTGACCAGAGATTAGAGATCGGACTATGAGGAGATAGGAATTTAACAAAACCTGGGGAAACGAGAACAGAAGAATGACGACTGACCGGAAATTCCAATCCCCATTTCTGCCCCCCAGAAAACCCCATAAAAAGCTAAAAATTAGAAAAAGGACTTAAATATCGACCACAAGAAAATTAATTTTTTTAACTACATAATACCGAATCCGTCACATCCCCAGTCGTTGCAATTTTACAATTATTTTTTATATCAACTTTCATTTCTTTTTCATTAACAACATTTTCTTCCTTTTTATTATTATTATTAGAAGATAATATTTTTTCAGCATTCATTAAACGAAAAATAATTGCTTTATTTTCTGCTATAGCAGCATTTTTTAATTTTAATTCTTCATTATTTGTTGTTGACGTTGGTGATGATATTGGTGTTTGAATATTTAGAGAATTATTAAGTAAATTTTTGTCGTCTCTAAAAAATTTTTGAAAAAAATTTTAATAAAAAAATTTGGAAGCTAGATGTGACTGGGGGATGAATTATACATAGAAGGCAAGGAAGGAGTAAAAAAATAATATAAATTTTTTATAAAAAAAATCTGCCTTGTGGACAAAGTTATTCTTTAAATTACAACAACTCGATGTTTTCTAATTTGAAAATACCAGACAAAAAGGAAACGAAAAACTGAAAAGAAAGAAAATAAAAAGAAATACCCATTTTCTGTATTCACCAAAATTTTCATGTTGTCACAATTACTTCTTCGAGTAGCTGCAATTCTGTCACGTTCAAGTTGGACTGCCTCAGGGCGCATTCCGTTTATTAAACATTTTTCAAATCGACAACGACGACAGGAATTGCGTTGGTCTAAAATGTGTTAATTTGAAGGAATTTTAGAGTTTTGAGGGAATTCGCAAATTTTGTCCGCAAAAAATAATGCGGATTTTTTAATTTTTAAAAATTCATACTTTTATCGACAACACAATTACTGTTGAAACGACACACATAAATATGTTTTTTGCGTATAGTACGGCGAAAAAAGCCTTTACATCCATCACATGAAACGCTTCCATAGTGTTTACCTTTAAATTTAATTTTTTAAACTGGTCAAATTTTCTTAAAAATTATTTTAAAAACTTAATTGAATTCCATTAGAGGAAGGAATTTATCCCAAAAATTTTTCTCCCAAAAAATTCATTTTTAATTTAAAAAACCCCCCAAACCTGTCGCCCTATCCGAACAAATTAAACAATCAGCCTGAATTTGTCCATTCGCCCCAATTGGAAGACCTCCAGACGCTTTTCTCTTTGCCCTCTTAACAGTTCCATTTTGCACTATTGAAGGAGAATTTACAGGTGTTGAAGGATTTCCCATAATTAAAGTTTGTTGAAATAGAGGGAAAGAAGTATTTGTTAATGCTGCAATACTCGCTAGAGAGGAACAACCAGTTGAACTTCCTAAAAGAACAGCAGCATCTGACAATGTAAAGCTGGCTAAAATGAAAATTAGAGATGTTGAAATATTTAAAAGATTAGAGATGTGAAATATTAGAGATGTGAAATATTTAAGTTTTCTTGAAAAATTAGAAAAAATATTTGCGGACAAAACTTGCGGACAAATATTTAAATTTGCGGGCAATACTTCCCCTCGAATTAATAAACCAAAAATATTTTTAGTAATATTTCCTATTAAAATTTAACAATATTAAGCAACTAAAAGTAACATTTTAACCAAATTGATAATTTACTTAAAACAAAGAATTTGTAAAAATTAAACAAAAGTCCGCAAGGTTAAAAATGTCCGCAAAATAATTTTTGGCTTATGTTAGAGGGGATTTAAAAAAATCAAAATCAGTCAAAAAATAATTTTTAGAAAATTGTTCTTGTACAGAATTTTATTGTCCGCAAGTTTACGAAAAAAAAATCCGCAAGTTCTAAAAATGTCCGCAAGCTTAAATAAAAAGTCCGCAAATTTAAAAAATCCGCAAAACTGAACAAAATAATTTTAAAAATTTAACTAAACTAATTTTACAAAAATTAAAAAAACTCCCACCTTTATTTAAATTTACAGGTAAAACTTCTTTATCATATACAGTCAACTGCTCCTCCTTCCTTCCAGTATTATTTGCTTCTTTTAATTTCTGTTGTCTATTTATCTCTAAAAATTCCTCAATATTCTTTTCATTGCTTAATTCAATTTTGATCATTTTCTACCTTTTTAAAGAAAATTTATTAACCATAAAATGTCCACACCTTTCAATCTTTTTTAATTTTATTTTTAACCCGCCTAAAAAATGGGGGTACACCCCGGCGCGAGTCACGCCGGGCCACAACTTTGGTTAAAAATTTTCAATCTCAAAGGTTCCGAGATTGTTCGATTCAGCTCGTCGAGAGCTACAAAACCTTGCTAGGACCTTCAGGATTCAAAATTCTATTAAACAAAGTTATGTCCCTACGCCGTAAATTGCCTCGCGCCGTAAAGGCCTTCTCCTTTGAAAAAGTAAAAATTAATGTTTTTATATTGATTTGAACAAAAATAAAGATAGTGGACAGAAAAGACTGACATTTTTTTAAAATATAAAATAATGACAGTTAAAAATTTGTAAAACGTGACACGATATATTACTACAACTTGAATAAAAATAAAGTTTAACCCCCAAAAGACCAACAAAAAAAAGTTGTCCGCAAGTTTTAAAAATGTCCGCAAAAGTTTAAAATAAAAATTTTGATTTTTAAAAGAGGAAAAGTGAAACGGAATTTGATTATTTGGTTTAATAAAAGGAAAAGGAATTTTAGAAAAAACTTTTTTAGAAAAATTTTTCTAAAGATTTGATCAGGTCTCTTGAATAAACTGAAATGATGTCAAGAAATTTAAGGAGAATTATTTAAGAAATGAATAAAAAGTAAAAAATAAAAATTTAAAAGAGAAAAAGGAAAGAAAGAATACGAAGAAACAATTTCTGACCAAAAATTTAAAACAGAAAAAACAAAAAAATAGAAAAATTAATTGTCCGCAAGTTCCAAAAATGTCCGCAAATTTATATCAAGAATATTCCCAAATATTTTCTCGAATTGTTAAATGGCTTGTTGATATAGAGAATATTCATTTATATTTTTTAAAAATAATTATTCTTTGAACATAATAATTTTTCTTTTTTAAATTCTCTATAAAAATTATAAACATTTTCATTCTTATCTTTATTTTTCTTTGCTAGAAAATCTTTTTTGTATTTTAGTTTGTGTGAACAAACATTTTAGTTTAATAAAAATTCTCTAAAGCGACAATCATGCTATTTAACGGAAAATAAAGAGAAGGAAGTTTTTTTTCTCGAGAAAATAAAAATTTGAATGTTAATTTTTGCTCAACTTTTTTGCGGACATTTTCACTTTTGCGGACAAGGGCAACCCCTACCTTTGGTCTTAAAAAATCCCAAAATTAAGTGAAAGAACAGCCCTACCCATTATTTAAAAATTAAATACCATTGTCCACGAATCCATTAAAAAGTTGAATAAATCCAGCGGCTCTTCTTTAAAAATTGTTTTGCCAATATTGAATGTTCCGGTATGAGAAGAGAAACTTTTATTAGCGAGATTAGTATTAAAATATTAGAAAAAAAAATGTTTAAAAAATTCCATTATCATAAATTTAAAAATATTTGGAAATAAAAATAATCCAAAAAATTTAAAAAAAATTCCAATAATTCAATAAAAAAATTTATAAAATACACAGAAAATACCCTTCTAAAACACAGAAAGCATTATTTAATTAAACAATTTATTTTCCTCTATTTCCTTCCAAAAATTCTCCTTAGATCAAGCAATTTTAGCCAATTCCTTATTTTTCAATGCAAAAGCTCGAAAAGCATCTTTGACAAGTTGTTGACAAGTTGTTTTGTTTGCATTGAGTCGAACATTTACCATACTTTTTAAATAAATTAATTTTAATTAAGAGATTAAAAATAAAAAGAAAGAAATGGCAGAAAATCCCTAAAATCATTTTTAGTTAGTAAGAAAAAAATTGAAGCAAGCTCATGCCTCGTCCCCCTTATCATGCCTTCACTTCCCTTACTTCTCTTACACCCCCCCCCTCTCCCAAGAATTGACAACAAATCGTCGACTCCTCTACAACTTTTTCTATATTTATTTTACAAGCCTTGAAATTCCGCCACAAAATTGTTAAGGATCCTTATTAATATTTAAAATCAAAAAGGAAAGAGTAATGTGAACAATACGAGTTAAACTACAAAAAACCCTCCCCGATCTCAAACGGTAATTAAGAACTACGTTCACCGATATGCTTATCCCAAGGGGTAGGATTGCAACTATAAATGATAGGGGAACGCAGAAGTCTCCCAAATAGAGATGTCCAGGACTTTTGGTTTTGAGTCTTGACTTAAGACTTTTCTTGAGTTTTTTCGGTTTTGGTCTTGGGGTGTAGTCTTTATCTCGAGTCATGGAAAATTTTCGGTCTTGGACATCTCTATTACCAAATACTTAAATTTTCCTAGTCGTAAATTTAAAGACAAATTTTATAATAAATATACTTATTATCAGCCTCCATAGAATGCGCCGCAATTTTGCCAACAGCATTAATAGCCACCAAAAGAAAACCAACAATAATCAACGAAAAAAGGAACGGAATAATTGCCATAGCCAATAACCAAATCTCCAACCCTTTCTTCACCTCACTATCACAAAATTCAATAAAGGTGTCGGAAGTAGGAATGAAGGTTGTGTCGGTGAAAGTTTCGTTGGTAACTGCCACTAACTCTGTAAGATTGTCCATTTCTAGGCGTACTAATAGAGAGTGGCTATCTAAAAATGGAAAAAAATTTTAGAAGAAAAAATTTAAAAGAAAAATTTTAAGAGATAAATTTTAAAGAACGCGCAAAACAAAAATTTAAAAAAACGTGAAGGACATTTGCGAATTTTGACATTTTGTCAGTTTCTTCCCTTTATGACGTTTTTAATTGTAGGTGTTTTGTAATATGCAAAATTAAGACAAAACAAAATTTGCAAAAGAAAGTAACGGTGAACAGAGAAAGATAAAAAAGAAAAGAGTTGAGGGAAAATATAAAAACATTCTAATTAATTTCAAAGTGTCAACTAGCAAAAAATGATTCAAAACATCTAATAATGGAAAACAATAAATTGATCAAGTAATCACTTTCCTCTTTTAATTTTAGCATTTTATTATCTTCAAAATAATTTTTTTATTTTTGTATAATGGAAGTTGTTGTGAATGGTGTGTTTATTTATTTATTATTTCTTAATTAAATTAATTTTTAGATCCCCTAGCCGAGCCTTGCCAAGTTTGTGGGGATAAATCAACAGGTACTCATTATGGCACAATTTCATGTAATGGGTGCAAGGCATTTTTAATTTCTTTTTTAATTTTAAATTTAATTTGTTTAAAGGGATTTTTCCGCCGAACCATTTTGCGAAATCAAAAATTTACTTGTCGTTTCGACAAAAATTGTATTATTGACAAAAACTTTCGTTGCGCCTGTCGTTATTGTCGTTTTCAGAAATGCTTGAGGTTTTTAATTATTTTTAAAGTTTCTCTGACTTATAATGATTCACAAGGTTATTTAAAGAATAAAGTCAGCTTGAGGTCCCACGTTTTGGAAAATTGAGTAAAACTAAAATTTAACCCTGCAGAGCAATAGGATTCCATCGCAATAAAAATATCAACAGACTCGAGAAATTTGGGGTGTCTTCTAATTTAATATCCGTAACCGAAATAATTTAATATTTCTTCTTCGGAATCCGCCATTTCTAACTATGGGCATGTTCGTTTAACTAATAAAAAAATTTTTTTTTATTTAAGCGCTGGAATGAAACGAGAAGCTATTCAATTTGAACGTGATTCAATAAGCTCTCCAAGTTCTCCCAAAAAACGTCGGCAAACTTTGGATTATGGAGGGAGTGAACAATCTCTTTCGCCTGGAGTTGAAAGCAAACCTTCAATTTATTCTACCTCTTCTGGCATTGAAATGAGAAATTTTATTTCTGAAAATTCTGCTAATAATTATTCAAATATTATTTATTTGTTGATGGAATTGGAGGTTTTTTCAATTTAATTAATCCTGGGGAACTCATTTTTAGGATAAAATTTTGATTTTTTCTTGTCGGAAAATTCAAACTTCTAACCAGGGCTACGTGTCGACGCAGAAGACCCACAGACAGAAGACCCAAGGACAGAAGAACCACAGACAAAAGACCCACAGACAGAAGACCCACAAGGACAGAATACCCACAGACAAAAGACCCACAACTTTTTTGTTTTACTTTTTTTGTAAATTTTGGCGCGAGGAATGTTGTTAGTTTTGTTTTCCTTAATAAGAGATTGATCCAACAACGGGAAAGTTGTTTCAATATTAGGGAAGGTTGTTCTAACAACTGGGAAGTTTGTTCCAACAACGGGGATGTTATTTTAACAATGGGGAATCTTATTGCAACAACGGGTGAAGCTGTTCCAACGATGGAAATATTATTGTCCCAATTACCGGGGAGCCTGTTTAATGAAGAGGAATCTTGATTTCCCGGATTTTCGGGATTTTGTTCCGGAAAATCCGGTCCATGTCGTGTAAAAAAATCAGATATAAAAAATAGTATAAAAATAACTAATTGGCCTTCCCAAATTCTCAGAATTCGCACCTGTTCACTAAAAAAGTAGAAATCGGGCTTCTTGGTCAAAGGGATATTTAGGATCAAGGGGTATTTAGGATTAACTGGATTATAGCGAGAGTTAGTTAAGTCCCATGGAGAGATACAGAAGGATTATAAGCGATCAAGGGTATTGGAGATATGCAAGTATATCGGGGATCTTTGGAATAGTAGAGATTAGTTAATTATTTCTTAGAAAATGGAGGGATATCGATGGATATAAGCGGATTAGTGGAATTATAAAATCTTAAAAAGTTTACATCATTTAAATCCCTGACATATCCGATTTACTGGTTAAGAAAGATAGGAGTATTCCTTCTTTTAGTTCCTGTTACACACAATTTACTGATAAGAATAGATATCGGTGGATTTGAGATCTTATCCCTATATTCTCATTATTCCACGCTATTCCTACATATCCCAATTAATCACCAGACTCTTAAAATCACTTTCTAATTTAATGATCTAAATCACACTCATCCATAAAATTTAACGGTAAAAATTTTATTAGTTAACTTTAGAATTAATTTTGTGCCTTGAAAAATTGGAAATCTCTTTCAGAAATTTCAAAAAAAATTTCTAAAGTTTTAGTTAAAAAATTTTCTTGTGGGTCTTTTGTCTGTGGGTATTCTGTCCTTGTGGGTCTTCTGTCTGTGGGTCTTTTGTCTGTGGTTCTTCTGTCCTTGGGTCTTCTGTCTGTGGGTCTTCTGTCACTACGCCCCAGGGCTAAATTTCTTTTTCGATTCAAACTAAAATTTTCTTCAGTTTTTTTTCATTTTTGAAGGGTGAAGGACCTATCTTATTTTTTTCTAGAATCATTTCCTCTAAGCAATTAAAATCAAAATTTCGCCTTAAATTTAACCTCTAAATATTCTTTTTATTTCCCAGGCACGTGTAAATCAAGAAATGTGTTTGCGTTACCGAAACCTTTCGAGTGCTTTTTCTGGTTCCCAGTTTGATGCTGAAGGTACTAGTGGCCCGTCTGTTTCACCAGTTTTTCATCCTAATGGGCCTTCAGCATTTAGCTCGCCCTCAGGTTCAAGACCGGCTTCAATTGAGGTTTTTAATTTTATTAAAACGGAAATTCCGAGTTCTTGAATCTAAAATTAGAATTTTTGGGGGGTTTCTTTGTCAAAACGGAACTCCAAATTCGTGAAACCAAGTCGTAGCTAATGGAGAAGAGTGGAGTATCCACGAAATGGGGAAAAAGAGAAATTTTTTTATAGCTACGTGCCTGTGTAAGACCATCATAAGCTGACATTGAGGAAGTTATTTGTGTTACTTTTCGCTAACGTAAGAAAAAAATTTTTTTCGTAGAATTGTAGTACTATGCCCATTCCTCTCGTTACTTTTCTTTTTTTCCTTTACTTTTTTTTGTTTCACTTTCATATTAAAAAAACCCCTATTTAATGAAGTTTATTTTTAAAGGATTTGAATGAAATCTCCCGTACAACACTTCTTTTAATGGTTGAATGGGCAAAAGGAATGCAAACATTTTCAGAACTTCGAATGGAAGACAAAGTTTATTTTCTTCTTAAAATTTCCCTTCAAAAAATTCTTTCAGGTCATTTTATTAAAAAATTATGCGCCTCAACACCTCATTTTAATGCCTGCTTTTCGATCCCCGGATACTACAAGGCTTTGTTTATTTAATAATTCCTTGTTGGGAGCTGATCAATCTCAGGGAGGAAATGAACAATTGGGGTCCTTTGCTGCGTTTAAAGCAGCAAATATAATGCCTAGAGTGTTGGATGAAATTGTGTGGCCGATGCGGCAATTAGAGGTTTTTTGTTAATAAAGTAATGATGGTCCGCTATTTTTAATCAAAGGCTGCCTGGGACAGACATTTCGGGACGTAGGCCCGTAGTCGGGGGAATCTCCTCCCCCTGAAATGGGAAAAAGTAAAAAATTTGGAGAGAGGATTGGGCATAAAATTGAATTTTTTGGCCTACTGCCTTTTAAAATTCTCAAAAATTTCGCCTGAGGCGCAAAAAATCAAAACTTTCCCCTCTTGGCCCCCTCCGGAAAATTCCTGATTACGGGCCTTCTTGGCCCTCCCAAAAAATCCTGGCTACAGACCTGCTGGAACGTACATCACAGGAAGGACATTTCGAGAGAGCTATTAGATAAATATTCGTTTTGCCCTTCTTCCTCTCCTTAACAGTTCCTCCCTGCTCCTTTTGGGTGCAACTCCTGCTTTACCTATCTTTACGTTAAAGCCCTTCATTTACATTAAAATTTTTCTTCTGAATTTGCGGACAATAACTTGCGGACATACTTCAATTCATTTTTAAAAACAATTTAAAAAATACAGATGAAAGAAGAAGAATTTGTTTGTTTAAAAGCATTGGCATTTTTACATCCAGAAGCTAGAGGATTATCACAACATGCACAACAAATAATACGTGAAACTAGAAATAAAATACTTAAAGGTTTTTTTTCTTTAAAAATATTTTTTAAAATTTAATTTTTTAAGCTCTTTATTCAATCATTTTGGCATCTAAACCGGTAGACGAGGCTCCAAGTAGATATGGAAATATTCTTTTGTTAGCGCCAGCCTTAAAAGCACTGACTCAATTGTTAATTGAGAATATGACTTTAACAAAGTTTTTTTTATTTTTTTTAAAATTGCCTTAAAATCTGGAAGGGGGGTCACTTCCCTCCAATTGATGGCCCCCTTTAATAGAAAGACCCTTTGAAGATGATTGAAAAATATTTTAGGGTAGTTTTATTGGTAGGAAATTGAAAACTAAAACATCATTTCGAATGGTATGGGCGGTGGTTCTCTAATTGTAGCCGGCCGAAATTTCGACTTGTTCGAATTTCTGATTTTCGAAGTTTCAGAATTTCAGTCATTTCTAATTTTGACGGCCCAAAATGGTAGTAGGTCGACCCCAATATTTTTCTACCCCAACATATTTTTCCCTAAAAGTTTAAGCAAAATTATTTCTCAAATTTCAAAAGGTTCTTTGGCCTAGCTGAAGTAGATTCATTACTTTCTGAATTTATTCTTGACGATGTTGGAGCTGACAGTAGTGGAATTTCAACAGCACCAAAAACTATTAAAGAACAATTAACATCAACAGCCCCATCGTTTGTAACAATGGCGGGTAGTAATCGTGCAGAAATGACAACAACAAATGCTGCAATGTTACAAAATCATTCAATAAATTTTGAATAATAAAAATGAAAGTTTTTTATGTTAGAAGTAGCAGGTTTACAATGAGGGCGGACGCGTAAAATTTTTTTAAATTGTGAGAAGTCCTGGTCCGCAAGTTTTTTGTCCTCTAGTTCCTTTGTAGTGTTTTTTGTATTTGTTCAGAAAAATTTTTTTACAATCCCTTCCTCGTCTTTTACAATTCCTCCCTCGTAAAATTTTATTTTTTATATTTAATCAGACAATATATTTTCGCATGTCTTATTTTTAGAAAGTCGCTCTTTTCTGAATTTTAAATACCTTTGATTACAGACTTTTTAATATTCTATATTGTTATTATTTAATCAATATCAAGATTCTTCAAGCTTTTTTTAGATTTTTGAATTTTCTGGCTAGCAGGGATAAGTCGGGATTTTAATTTCCAACGTTTTCCTCTCTTCCAAGCTCCAAATTTCCAAGTTTCTACATTTGAGACAGTTCTGATTCTTGGCGCCTCTCGGCCGTTTCGACCTATCTCTGCTATTTATTTTGTTAGTCCCTTTTCTAAATTCTACTTTTTTTTATAAAATATATGTTTATTTCAGAGAATTTTTTGAAGATTATTATAGCCCTAGTTTTCAGTCTCCATATATTTAAATTGTGATAAATAATCAGAAAACAAGTTTCTATCCAAAAAATTTTAAAACAATCAAAATTCATAAATAACATTCCATTTAAATCAAAAAACCTATTTCCATTTTAAAGAGGATAAGCAAGTCGATCATTCTTTGGTTTCTTAGATGGCCAATTCCACGTAATAAAATGTTTTTCTCCCAACAAGCGTCTCATCAAAATGTGTTTTCCTCCTTTGGTTTCATACAAAAGTCGATTAATATTGTCCATTTTCAATTTATGTTTGACACTAAAAGGGAAGTAGGCTTGTTGGTAGCTGCTTCGGTGCCAAGGGCAGTTGTTACGCACTTGGAAAAATGAAGAAACAACCATATGTTTGCAAAGAAGAGAATGACGTCCGTTGGAAGGGTTGAAAAGTTCCAATGCGCGTGTGAATGATGTCATCTAAAATTCGAAAAAAATATAAAAATGGATCAGTTTTCCCTACAAGATTTGTGTAAACTAAAATTCATTCAGGCCTCAGTAAAAAATCAAATGCCCCCAACAGGGCTCGAACCCGCATCTCACCACACCAAAACCTAGCCCTTTCCTACTGCACCAAGACACACCTTAACTCCTTGAAATTTAACTGCTTTAAATTAATAAAATTAAATAACCTTGTAAGGACAAAACGTAGATTATTAATCCGTCAATAATCCAAATTATCTTCTTGATCAGAAATCAATTAAAAAACTAAAAAATTACAAATAAAATTAGTCAATATTAAAAAAATAATTTTGGACATATTAACCACAAGAAAATCTTTTATTTACAATTTTATTCTTAAAAATATTTAATTTAAATGTGTGAAAATTTACTATACTAAAAAAAGGCTAAAATAGAACTTTTTGATCAAAGAAAATGATTTTGTTTTGAAGCGAAAATTTCAATAAATAAAAATAAAAGAGAAAAAAGTTGTTTTTCTCTAACTCTGCGCAAAAAAAAGATAATTGTAAACAATAAACAGCGCGTCTGCCATTTAGACGCAGGCTGTTAAATTTCTCAGTTAATCGCAATCATTTTTTGAAAATTAATCGCAGCCAGTTAATCGCAACATGAAACTTAAATGGTGCACTCATTAGAGTCCGAAAAGGACTTAAACAGATGAAAGGGGAGAATATCGGTGGTTTTGGTAGTATTAAGGGATACTAACAATAAGTAATTTAGTGTTTAAAAGAGATATTGGCGGTTAATGAGGATTGTTGCTTTTTTTCAAAGGATTTGTTAGGATCAAGAGGGATTTAGTGCATAAAGAGACGGGGTGTTTTCTGAATAAAAAGTTGTATCGTGTTTTGGAAATTTGGTGGAATTAGGAGAGAATATTGGATAAACACATAAGTGGATAAAGATATAACTTGATTAATAGGGCAGGGGTTTTGTTGGATTAATTTAACAAAGGTGGATTTATGGACGCTTGAGAGAAATATTAAGGATATTGTGTATTAATAATTTAATTAAGATTGGAAAATTAAGTTAGATGGTGACCAAGCTATACGCGGATTAAAAAGGTTAACAGTTTACAGTGATAAAAAGTGTAAAAGAAGTTTGCGGAAGATGCAATGGGGAATATGAAAAGGGATTTTTTAGGAAATTATTGAACAATTAATAGAAAAACTGAGTTTCTGTGAAAATATTGTTGGAAAATTGAGAATATTGGATAAATGTAGGTGATTAATAGAATATCAAAAATTTAATGGGATTAATAGATAATCAAGGTATTTGTGAGAAATGTTAAAAAGGCAGATAGATCCCGGGATTTGTTTTAATTAATGGATTTTGCGGATTAACAATTTGAAGAATTAACAGGGAAAACAAGGGTCCCGAAGCGAAAAAGCGCGGTCTCAAGAGTTTAAAAGGGTTGTAGAGGGTTCTGGTGAATAAACAGAAAAAGAGGGATTTATAATATTAAATGATTTCTGGGAAAAAAAGAAGTATCGGTTGGCTTCCATTGAAACAATGTATTTGAGGGAATAACAGAGATATCAAGGAATATAGTGGTTTTGAAAATATATCTGGGGATTTGGGAATCTAATATATAATCGAGGCTTTTGGAGATCAACATAGATATCAAGCAACATAGTAGATGAAACCAAGGGATGGATGAGACCAGGTAATATGAAATAGTTTTAAGAAGTAGGGTTTAATAAAAGTTAATTCGGGGGAGAAATAACGAGGCAGGATTAACATATACAACTAAGATATTGACGGATTTGGGTTTTAAATAGTCTCATGCAGAATTAATGGATATATCCAAGGTTTTGAGGAGACCAGATATTAATGAGTTTGCGGTGGAAAAGTGTGATATACGAGCTTTGATGAAATAAAAGTGGGATAAGCAGAAAGATTAAGATATTTATTAGGAATTGGGGTAATTGTGAAAAAGAGACAAAGGTTTGAAAGGGAAATGCGATCTAAATAAAAAGAATGGGCAAAGAGGGAATTCATTGATTAGAAGGATTAATTTAGAGATAAATGGATTAAAGGTAAAGACGGATAAAAAGAGTTTATGGGGATTAACAGGTCAAGGTTTTGGGATGATTACGAGGAAACTCTGGGGATTTGAAGGATAAACAAAAAAAAATAAACGGATTAGAAGGAAGAGACGGATAAAATTGAATAAGGGGATTAATAAGGAGATCAAGAGATTTGAAGTGTCATGGGGAAACTAGAAAAAACAAAGAATTAGATGGGAAAGGGTGATTTAGGGAGATTTTTAGGTTTACCATGAAATCAAATGCAAAACATAATGAATTCGGGGGATTAATAGAGAAAACAAGGGGTTTGTGGGGTTTAGGGATTAGCAGAAATAACAAGATGATTGTGAGGATTTGGGGTAATCTTAAAAAATAGAGACAATGGTCAGCATATCAAAGATGAAAAACAGCAAAAAAGAATAGGTTTATGTTACTGTTGTAGAACCCAGCGACCGTTGTCTCCCGCGTGGCGCGTGCCGCAAAATCCCGCGCGAAGCGCGGGATTTTGCACAAGCGCCTCGCCGCTGCCCATAGGTTTAGCAACTGAATGCAGATTTCGGGATTAAAAGGGATATAGAGGATTTGACGAAAAGAGTAAAATAAAGAAGAGTTAACAGAGACACAGACTATTTTGAGAAATTATGAGTGAGGTTGTTTAAGAAAATACAAGAAATAATGAGTGATATCAGGGGATTTATATTAAAAACATTGAGTTTTAAGGAGATATGGAGGATTTGAGGAATAAAGTGTTGATATATACGGGATCTTTTGGTAACAAACAAATAATAAAGATTTTACGAAGGGTGTTGGGGGTTTTAGTACTACATAAAACAGATATTGGTGGGCTAAGTAGGATTTTTAGGATTTGGGTATATTAAAATGTATATGGAAGATTTAAGGGAAGAAAGAATGAATGGGATATTCAAGGGGATATTGGGTGAAGGATGGATATGCTCTATTAATTGTATATGCTCTATTAATATATATATATAGTATATGCTCTATTGTATATGCTCTATTAATTGCCCTCTCTCAAATAATTACCCCCGCTCTATTAATTACTCCCTCCAGCGAGAGGTCGAAACAATAATTATCCAGGGTAATTATTAGAGCATAAACGGTAGGTATTGTAGGATTAACAGGGAAATCAGAAGAGAAATAAGATGGGCAGTGGCTTTAAGAGTGAAATTGAGTGATAACGCAGATAGCGTAGACTAACTGTGTTCTTAGAGATTGCGAAGTCTAAATGTGATGGAAGGGAAAAAGTTGATGTTTAATGGGGATTAAGGGCATCAATATTTCAGGTCTTAATATGATATCTGTGATTATAAGAAACAAAGAGGGATATAAAGCATTAAGATTCACTGGTGATTGAGAGTGGTATAAGGTGTTACTTGAATTAAAATTTAACGGGGATGTTGGAATGATTAAGAGTGATATAAGGTATATAGAGTAGATTGAAACTATATCGAGATCTGAGAGTAATTAAACGTCAGGGGTTTAAAGGGGTTAAGATATTTTAAAATGCTTAAATTTTTTAGAAAAAAAATTGTTTATTTTAAAACTTTTTAATTTTCTAAAAGTCAAAACGAGCGTTTGTTCGCCGCGCAGCGGCGTACAAACGCTCGTAAATATAATACAAGCTTTTAAAGGTATTTGTTTCTACAAAAATCTAAAAATAAAATTAAAAAAAAATTTCAAGAAAAAGAGTATTTTTAATAATTAAATCAGGCATCTACAATTATTTTAGGACAAATTAGAAACCAAAGTTGGGGGATTGATCGAGGACGATATTTCAAAAAAAAATCTCAGGCCTGTTGGCCAAAATTTCTTAACTCGATCCGGTCTCTAATAAATACCTTGTAAATATACATACTTGAAATTGTATTTCCTAGCAAATGCCTGATATTCGAAACAAAAAATAGCTGAAAAATTGTTTTTGAAACAAAATATTTTGTGTGAGTATTAATTTAAATTGAATGGATTTGATAGTGAAATATTTCTTCGAAAAAATATTCTAAAAACAAAAAAATATTCAAAACCAAATCCAATCTTAAAAATTAAAGTAGCTCCCCGAGCCTTCGGGGTCGGACGTGTTGGGGATCGGGGTTGCCGGGAATGGCGGGTCGGGGTTTTTGCCTAAAAAATCGACTGGTACAGGGAGCTACCCTACTTAGAAATTAAAAAAGCTAACGGAAAAAATATTTTAAGAAACATAAAAAAGACACTTAAAAATTGTTTGGACGGAAAAATCACTCGGGAATTATTTTAAAAATAATAAAACGGAAAAAGCCAAATTTTTTTAAAATGTTGCCTTTAAAAATTTCTGTTTTTAATTTTGAATTATCCAAAAATAATTTTGTTTTTCAGAAAAAAAATTTTTTGGCTTCATTTCCATTAAATAAATTACAAATAAATTGGATAGATTAAATGAGTATCTGCAAATTTAGAGGAAAAATTGTTAGATTAAAAAAAGGGGAGAGTTATGGCATGTAAAAAATTATTTTTTTTTTTAAATCGAATTTCTAAAATCTTATTTACTTGTTTGAATAAAATTAAACAAGAAATTTAAGAAACTCGACAAAAAAAAATAATTTTATTTTTTGGGTCTAATACTATGTTTAATATTTAATGTTGATATAAAGTTTTAGTTATATTTAGAGAAAATAAAAACGTAAAAATGAGATACGTTAGGAAATTCTATCAAGAGAAGGGAAGAATTAAATTAAGAATTTTCATTTACTGTCAGAGCTAGGCCAGATTTTAAGATATTAAAATAATAATTCACGGAAAATTTTTTAGGAGGCACCACCATAAGGGGGAGGGAATTTCAAATTCCCTGACTTTCAGAGACGAAGATGTACGTCCTAGCAATAACGTACATTCAAAAAATAATCACGAAAAACCCCCAAAATGACAAATCTGGCCCGGACCCAATGCCCAAAAAAATATTTTATTAAAAATAAAATTATACTTTTAATTTAAAAGAAATTCATTTTGTGATTGCTGGATCTGCGGGAGCCGTTTCTTCAACAAATTGTTCAGGAGTGGAGGGAAGGAGAGAGGAAATTTGCTAAAAATTTAATTTTTAATTCAAAATCCCTACAAAACCAAAGAAAACCTCTTCATCATTTCCAATTCTGATTTTAACATTTTCACAAGTATGAGGCAATCCTGGATTTTCTGAATTTGTGAAAGATGTTTCAGAAATATGATTTTGTGTTTTGTTGAAGTTTTGCAGTCTCAAAGAAAATTTTGTTGCGTTTTTACAATTTTCGATTTGTTGTTTTTCTTCTTGTTCTTCGAATTGGTCTAGTGCAATCTTTAAAGTTTAAGTTTAAAATTTAAAAATGTTCAGATTTTCAATTTTAGGGGTAAGTCTCACATTTCTTCAAAATTTTTAATTTTTGCTTAAGGCTACCGATATCGGTTACATGATATTTAATTTTTGAGTGATTTAATATTCATAGAAGGAAGCTTGGACAAAAGTAAAAAGAGGAAAGATAGCTCGGTAATATTGAATCTGACAGACCCATTTCTTCCTAGCCAAATTTTTTCCTATATATCTACCGAATGGCTAGACTTTTTCCTTTCTTACATCCCAGTTGTCCTTCTATATTTTGCCTACAAACAATCAAAACGAATTAATTTTTATTCCCTTGGATGGAAGTAAGGGAAATTGAATGAAGACTGACCCTTCTGCAAATATATAAGAAAAAGCTTGGGGAGGAAAAAATGGAGTCTGTCAGGTTCAATATTATCTACAGCCAATTAATAAAAAGGAACCAATAAAAGCCCAAAGAAATTTCAATTTAAACGAAACCTGAAGTTGTTTTAAATGTGCATTCATTTCATTCAAAATCTCCTCCAACGGCTCCTTTTGTTTTAAATTAGCCAAACAAATAGGCATTGCCAAGGCCCACGAAGCGCTAACCAACGAATTAACACGCGCTTCCAAAACACGAATATCCACATTTGGGGCAGCCATTGAACACAATAAAGACTCAAAATTAGGCATTAATCTCCCACTTGCCTCACAAATAAGTTTGTCAATTTGAAGGGAATATTGATTCGATTTTTGTTGTTCTAAGGGAAGCATACGCTCAGTTAGGGAATGACAGAGGCGAAGGACGGCCACACAATTAGAAAGTAATCCGGCAGCAAAATCGTCAATCCATTGATTGTCGTTTAATGTTTTAACTGAAAGAAGAAATTATGAGAATATTTTTAGAAATTGTTGGAGTCGAAAACTGAGGAAGCCTGGTCTTTAGAAATAGTCATAATGATAATCCTTTTCAATTTAGGAGGCAAAATCTCTCCTAAAAATATCTTAAGTTCTAGACACATGTCCCCCTTGTGGTTTTCAAATAATAAGTAATTCTGAAGCTTGATTGACTACAAAATTAATCTTATGTTTGAATATGCCATGGAGAAAAAAGGAAAGGGGAAAATCTGACCATTACGTAAAATCTTAGCGAAGGAAAAAATAAGGAAAAAGAATGGGGGGGGGAGGGCAGCTTCAGAATTACCAAATAATTGCCAAACTACAAAAAAGGGAATTTTACCCACAAAATTCATTTCCTTGTTATAGGCCTAAAAGAAACCAAAACACACGCTTAAATATGAAACAGTAACTATTTTAGGCAGAGAGCAATTATAACAAAAAAAATAAAATTTACGCATATTCGGCCCAAGTTGAGCAACATCCTCATTATTTCCATTTTTTAAATTTGAAAATCGAGAGGGTCGCGTCTTAATCATCTTTTTATAATTATTTCTTCTTTGACAAGTCACAACAAGCATCCAAAGGGAAAAAAAGAAGACGGCAACCAACACAACAAAAGCTAATGCAACAACAAATTCCATAATATTTGGTAAATTGGAAGAAAGTTTTGGAATAAATTTGAATAGTAAATGGCCATTAACAAGCAAAATGAACTAAAGCTATAAAAAATATATGAAAAGATTAGCAAAAGTTAGAGTGCGGCACAGAAGGAATCCCAGGCGGGGTTTTACGGGATCCCGTCCCGGAATCCCGGGTTTTAGCGACGAACAGGACTCCGGGATTAATCCCGCGAGATCCCTCCCATTCGATCTTCTGAAACTCAACCCCGTTATGGGATCCTGGAAATGCGATTTTGCCGCATTCTAGTACAAGTTTCTGCCTAGCAAAAAATTTTAGGTCTAAAAAACACAAAAATTTTTTTTGAAAAAACTCTTTTTCTCTCACCCTTTGTCTTTTTCATTTAGTGGATAAAAAATCATTAAAAAACACAATGCCAAAATTAATTTCTATTAGTAAACATATTTTGCCAATTACATATTTTGCCAATACGGCTAAAAATTGACGGTTTGCCAATAAGTTTGTTGACAAAATATAAGTTTTTACCCTCATTGACAAATTGATTGTTGTCAAAATATGAGGACTCGTTTATTAATTCAATATTGATTTCGCTGTCAAACTCTTTTCTTTTTTATGTCTGCTCTATGTTCTTTTGATAATTTACCTAAAGTACTGTCTGATAAAACTTTTTCTTGATCCGGAAATGGATTTTAGACGTGATCTTCTTGCAGGACGGATTCGCTGGATTTTTCCAAGTTAATCAAGTCAAAAAATAGTCTGTAAATCGCGAAAGATTCTGTTTTAGGTGACGTTAATTTAATTTTTCTTCTTGTTTTAGTCCATTTATTGAATTTTCGAGTTTATTTTTTAATCTTTCCCATTTTGGTTTTATTTTTCCAATTAACACAATTAAAAAAGGCTTTTATCAAAACACACACCAACCATTTTTATAACAAAAAAACCAAAATATTTTTCATAAACAACCCTTTTTCCTTTTTTTTCTATTTAAAGCGCCACTTGTGTTGGGTAAATTATACGAGACATACAAGTGTTTTTGGTTCTCTTCTACAGGCAGGTATATATATGGATGTCAGCCATTACTATCCTTTTAAATTCAATAATATTTTCTCTTTCTAAATACTAATTTCGCCGACTTTTTTTGAAGGCATGAGATGAGCCATTTATTGCCTTAGCTTTTCTTGGCTTCTTAGAAAAGAAAAAAAGTGACAGAAAAAGAAGAAAGAACGCGTTGTTATCCACGGTTAAACACACACTATTTTTACCTAAGCAATCCCTCTTAAATGAATCCAAAAAATTTTATTTATTTTTTGGTTAATCAGCAGACCTGTATAATTTAGCAGAAAAAGTGGCTGTCTAGCCTTAAAATTGGCTAACTCTAAAATTTTATTTTTGGCTGTTTGGGGGGTGATTAACGCGAATATTTATTTTCCTTCCTTCCTTTATTTTATTTTATTAAAAAATTTTTTTTTCAGACTTGAGTTGTAATTTGACTTTTGTATAATATTAATTTTTTAAAATATGAGAGGAGATATTTCTAAAGCTGACAGCATTCCTGCTGACGCTCAAGCTGAAGCCGTTTCTGTTGAAAAGCAACAAGTTTATTTTTGTTTTTTAATTTTGATTTTTAAATATTTTAGGAGCTGTTGTTGATGAATAAACTTGCTTCGAGTGGCAAACTTCCTCCAAAGTCTGCTGGTTCGTTCCTTCAAAAACGATTGCAGCAACGTGTAAGGATTTTGATTTTCTTTGCGTCAAACTTCCAAGAGTATTTTCAGTTTAATTTACCTGGGAATTCATTCTTATTTTACTTTTTACTATCGGGTTGAGCTGGGGTGACGTTCGAGACATTTCTTCGGACCTTAAACCTGACCGTCAGTTTTAGACCAAATACGCGACGTTCGAAGGGAAGGGTAGCTAGGAGGGTTGAATAACTACTCTTGTCAGGGAAAAGAAGGCTTATACTCCTTTGGTCTTTGATTTCTTTATTCTTGAGACAGACCATAAGATTAATATTTTTATTAAAATTCGTAACAAGATTCCAAAGAAGCTGAGGAAAAATTGAATTTCCCTTTAAATATATGAAATAAGAATTCAAATTCCTGGCAAACGATTTATTTTTTATCTTGACCTTAACAAATTACTTCAAACTTTAATTTTCTTCAGAAATTTTTTGACTCCGGTGATTACAATATGAACAAAGACAAAAAGACGACAACTGCTGTAGTTGGACAGCAACAGCCTGTGCCCGCTACCGTTGTTTCTCAGGCACCGCCAATATCTGTGGCAGTGGCTCCAAAATTGGCAGCAACAATTGAGGAGAATTTGCCAAAGCATCACCAACAAGATGAATTAATGCCGACTATTCGCCCGCCTGCTGGGTCTTTTTCTGGATGTTCAATGGATGCTGGAGATGAAGATACTGATGAGCATTTACAGGTTTTTGAAATTATTTTTTTAATTCAAATTTTTCTGAGAATATTTCCCCATATTGAGTTGTACGTACTTTTAGGTGTTAAATCCGGGGAAAGTTAAATTGCATCTAACATTTGAAACCAAAGGTTAAAGACAAAATGAAAATCATTTTTTGAGGGCTCTGTCAATGGGATTTTGAAATTCAGTCCACCATCTCTTTTTGGTCCATATTCTTTTTGTTAAACACCCCAAACATTTCTGTGTGGTTGCCAAAATTACCCAACTTGGTTAATTTTGTTCTGGGCTTCGAACATATATTTGGGCCGAAGGGGACTCTAACCTGTTATTTGATAGCCCAAAAATTATTTTTTTAAATCTAAATCGAGTAGCAAATTCTTGCGACTTTTATCCTTATGACTAGGGTTGCCGGCCCGGTCCGGTCCGAAAGATCGTGTCGGGCATCGAATTTTGGCCCGAAAAAGACTCGGTCGGGCTGGCCCGATAAAAATGAGACACGAAAAAATGACTTGAACTTCGGCCTGACTCGAAAACGGCAACCCTAATTATAACAGAAAATGTCCGCAAATATTTTCTGCAAATTTTGAGTTAAAAGCAGGGTTTCGATCTCGAATTTTTAAAAATCCGCAAAATTGACCGAAAAAATCCGCATTTTATATCAAAAATCCGCAAAAAATTATCAAACACAAAAATTGAATAAAATCACTTTATGCATTGTATTTTTCGTCTTCTAAAATTGAATTAAGCAATTTTTCTATTACTAATGATCATCTTATGGAAATCCAACAACTATCTGAAAAATTACACTTGCATTTTTGTCGTGGAAGATGTCGCAAATTTTTATTTCTTCCATTTTCAGCGCCGCAGGCGAAAATTTCTTTAATTTTGGAAGATCCTTAAGCCAAAAATCGTTCATTTTCAGGCCAGGCAAAAAATTTTGAGGATTTTGGAAGATCAAGGACACAGATTCCTTCTTTTTTTGCGCCGCAGGCGAAAATTTTGAGAATTTTGGAAGGCCAAGAAGCCAGATTTCTTCCATTTTCAGCGCCGCAGGCGAAAATTTTGAGAATTTTAGAAGGTCTTAGCGGAAAAATAATGACATTTTTGCTAAAAACCACAACAAAATATAAAAAATCCTCATAATCTTCAAAAGACCACAAAAATCCGCAAATCCGCATTTTTAAAAATAATCCTCATCGCCCTATCAAAAAACCACAAAATGAGGAAAAATCCGCAGATATCGAAACCCTGGTTAAAAGTCTTTCTTTTAAAATTATCCAAAAAAATTTTTTTTCTTGTCTAGATTCCACGTCCAGACACTGTTCCGCAACGTAAATCTTCTATTCTGCATCCATCAGCTCATAGCAAGTTAAGTCCTCAACCACATATTCATCATGAACATACGGACGAATCGCTTTCTATGCCGCCACAATAAAAAGAAAATTTAAGTGAATGGAAGGTTTTTTTTTGATGATTTAAAAATGATTGGAGAAATGAGGAAAATGAAAAAATTTAATTTAAGGAGGGGGTGGTTCACGATCGGTTTTAAATCCGGAAAAAATTAATTTTTTTAAAAATTGTTTTGGCCGAAAAATTATTCAACAGTTTTCGTAAAATTTAAAAAACGGTGTTTTTCATAACTGACAAAATTAGAAAAATCTTTTTTTTTTACCAAGAACAAAACTTGTCCTTTTAAGGGTTTAATATATTTATCAAGAACATAGCTAGGGATTTTTATTTTTTTTAATTTTGTTAATTCCAAAAAAAATAACAAAAATTGTATTATTTCTTTTTAGTAGTTTCTTTGACTAAAAACAAAAAAAGAAAAAAAATCTGAAAATTAATTTAAAGAAAATTGGCGAGTTTTCCATTTAAATATCAAAAGGTTGTGAACTACTAACCCTTAACTTTTTAACCTATTTAAAAAAATTTGAAAAAAAAAAGAAAAATTCACATCGAATTGATTTAAAATATTGGGCACAAAAAAATTTTTTTTTAATTTTTGTGGATTTTAGGGAATTTTTTGTGCCCTCCGTCCTCTCTAGTTTTCTTAATTCTAAAAAATGTGTATACTTCAACTTTTTATGTATTTAATTAAATTGTTAGATTTAGAGAGTAAAAGGAGAGAAGGAATTGTGGTGATTTTTGAGAATTTGTTTAGAGTTTTTGGAACTTATTTGGGGGTTTCATTAACATTCTAATTTTTACAAATTTAAAAGAAAAAAGGGAGGAATTATTGTTCCCCATTAGCTTACATTATATAGAGCTGTCCGTGACCGAAAAAAACCCAAGAAAATTCTTGAGTCAAGACCAAGAGTCTCGGACAGCTCTATTACATTAGTTAAAAAAAACGTGCCTCAGTTGAGTCAACGGTCGCTGAGTTATGCAGTAGTAACATAAACCAGTAACAAGCAAAACGTTTTTCATCGTAGAAGATTCATCATTTTATTCAGAATTATCGAATCAAGATGATTTTGTTGTCGTTCGACTCAGCTCGAGGAGCTTGTTTGAATGAGCTATTGTATATTCGAATTTTTGTCCAAAAATGAATTTAAAATTTGTGGGGAACTGCAGTAAATTGATCCATGATTGTAACATAACCTATTTTTTGGCAATTTTTTCGAGTTGGCAAGATATGCGGACACGAGTTTGTCTTAATAATTTTATTCCTGCGCTCCAGCAACATATTCTTATTCCTATTGCTTCGTCTTCGACGTATTATTCTTGGGTCTTTATTTTTTTCTTCGGACACTGGCATTGTCGAGCACATACACATTAAATATCCTAATTCAATAATTTTTATTTAATTTAATTTTTAAATGTTGACAGCGAATATTAAACCAAAATTATTTCTGTTAATAAATTTTCATTTTTACAAACTATAAAAAAATAAAAATAGAATTTTCCGGTAAAATTTTAAATTTAAAAATCACAGGATTATTAGAAAAAAAAATATTAATAAATAAAAAATAATTAGCTGACTGAACAAATAAATTTGGCTCGGGTTATAGTTTATGTTTTCAATAAAGCTTTATGCGTTCAATAAAAAAGTTGATGAGGACCGGAGGGAGATGCGTATTCAGTTTTCTGTTTGAGTTTGTTCTCTGTTGTTAACCTCTCTGTTTGAGCCATTTCGTACTTCAACTAAAATCCGGACAAGGGATGTGCGCCATTGCGTTTTGGCGTTTTTTAAAAATTTGAAAAATTGGCGTTTGGCGCGCCACGCGAAAATTTTGGCGCACACCCCCTGCGGACTGGGAGTGGGGGAAGGAGGGGAGGGGCCAAAATATAAAATGGAGTATTAACTATGATTGATCAAAAAATCAAAAATTTTGACCGAATTAAATAAAAGTTATGAATTTTTTAACAAGGTACTACTTTTTCTTAAAAAACGACTAAAAAATAAGGTACTTTTTGTTAAAAATTCTCATAAATTTATTTTTAAAGTGAAAATTCCAAAAATTATATCAAAAAATAGAGAACATTTAAAACTATCGAAAAATATTTAATTTATAGCTTTTTCCTTCAAATTTCAATTTTTAACGATTTTGAAAATTCTTCCCATTCCTGATTTATACCGAAATAAATATTCCGTCGATCAATATACGCAGGGTACAGTACCAATCTCTTTAGCTCGAGGAGAGGAATCGTTTCATACGGGTGCCGGAATTTTGGTCTTCGGAATTTTGGTCACCACGCTTTTTCGGAACTTTGGTCACCAATTTTTTTGGAATTTTGGTCACCCGCGGAATTTTGGTCACCAAGTCAAAAAACGGAATATTGGACACTGAAATTTTGGTCACCAAGAGGAATTTTGGTCACCAAACGGAAAAAAATAATCTTATCGGGGTCACTTTAGTACGTGGGTGCAGGCTTTAATTTACAAATGTTATACCATTCGAAAGAGCTCGTCGAGCTGAGTCGAATGCCACAAAAATTAGATCTAGGAAAAATTTCTGGACCGAGATATAGGTCCCTGAAGTTTGAAAAACCATAGGGGGGAGTAAGCTCAATTTTGGGGTAAAAAATTCGAATATGCAAATTATACCTCGTTCGAAAGAGCTCATCGAGCTGAGTCGAATGACACCAAAATCAACGAAATCCGACTTGATTGGACCGAGATATAAACCCCCTAAAAACCTAAGATACAAAGGGGCGATTTTTGAAATAAAAAATTTTTTATACAAATAATACCTCATTCGAAAGAGCTCGACGAGCTGAGTCGAATGAGACCAATATCACCATGATTGAACAAGATTAGAAAAAGTTATGACACAAAAAAACAAAAAACCTAAACCTATGGAGCGTCGGCGAGGCGCTTGTGCAAAACCCCGCGCTTCGCGCGGGGTTTTGCGGCACGCGCCTCGCGGGGAGTCTACGGGCGATGGGTCTGGGCTCGTAACATAAACCTATTCTTATCTCCCTTGTTCTGGACGTATTTGGAGCCTCTGTAGCAGCAAAAATCTCCACAGATGCCATAGGTAAGGAGCTAAAAGAAAAGATCAGAACTTTGTCCAATCAAGTCGGATTTTGTTGATTTTGGTGTCATTCGCTCAGCTCGAGGAGCTCTTTCAAATGAGGTATCATTTGCATTTTCGAATTTTTCACCCCAAAAAAGTGCTTGGTCCCCCCTATGGTTTTTCAAACTTCAGGGACCTATATCTCGGTCCAGAAATTTTTCCTAGATCTAATTTTGGTGGCATTCGACTCAGCTCGACGAGCTCTTTCGAATGGTATAACATTTGTAAATTAAAGCCTGCACCCACGTACTAAAGTACAGCCATCTTATCTAAAACTGATATCAAAGTGATAAAAATATTGTATTTCAACTCCCAGTTGATCAATTTCTATATTGATCACTTTGCCAGTTAATCAATCATCCGGTAGAGTGATCGAGAGTGATTAACCGGGCGAGTGATCAGCCAGCAAAGTGATAAACATTGAAATTGATCAACTGGGGGATGAAAAATCATTTTTTATCACTTTGATATCAGTTTTAGATAAGATTCTTTTTTTCCGTTTGGTGACCAAAATTCCTCTTGGAGACCAAAATTTTAGTGTCCAATATTCCGTTTTTATACTTGGTGACCAAAATTCCGCTGGTGACCAAAATTCCAAAAAAATTGGTGACCAAAGTTCCGAAAAAGCGTGGTGACCAAAATTCCGATGACCAAAATTCCGTACACCGTTTCATACTAAATTTGGAAAGATTCGGAAATCTTGAAGAAAGTCATGGCCGCGCGCCGTGTTGGGCGCAAATCGAAAAAATGCGGGATCGCGGGACGGGATCCCGCAAAATCCCGCGCGGGATCCCGTCCCGCACCGACCTCTAGTCCCTATTTTACAAAATCAAGAGCCTAGTTGGCGATTTTTTAAATTCAAATTTTAAAAATGAATTTTACACAGCCAGATCCTTCCGTCCTGCCCTTTTGACACCTAGTATGTTGAACTTATAAGACCTTTTGTGATTTGAAGCTTACAATGAGTGGTTTTCGGAGGTTGATTAATTAATTAATTTTTTTGCATGTGGGAGCGAATATTAAAAATTTCTTTCAGTTAATAAAATTCTAAATTTTACAAACTATAAAAAATAAATTTTGGGAAAAATTTCAAAAAAAATTACAAAATTATTAGAAAAAATGGCTAAACAAATAAATTT
This sequence comes from Meloidogyne luci, assembly GCA_902706615.1. NCBI lineage: Eukaryota > Metazoa > Nematoda > Chromadorea > Rhabditida > Meloidogynidae > Meloidogyne > Meloidogyne luci. Next base: position 719,920 of record CACSLI010000228.1, on the reverse strand, counting down.
TTATTAAAATAAAATTTAAAAAATCGAAGATTATCTTGTCTGGTACACACCGCAAGATCAAACCCAAGACATATTACCCGAAAGATCAACTTCGAAAAGGACAACGTTAAACAGAAGAGTGTGCTGAAACATTTAAGATATCCGTATTATGGCTTAGAGTTTCACTCGATCATCCGTTCTGGTCAAAATTTTAGTTGTGGTTCAGCCCGAATTTTTTGGTTCAAGTAAAGCCTCGCACGCATGAGCTCGAAAAGCACCATTCAGAACTTCACATCTGCAAATCGAAAACGTGCGGGATTTCGAGAATGATAGCTCACAGATCTCGCAAATCCCCCTCTGATTTCATTTCGCGACAGCCGCTAATACCGCAAAATTGTTATAGGTTTGAGTTACTTTAAAAGCTAGCAGAAAACTAGTGTTGATTGATCCCTAAAGGAGCTGCATTTGATCTCTTTTAGTGGCATTTGACATCTAAGATTAGGGAGGTATCCTCTAAGAAGTTGTTCTTTTTGGGTTGATCCCATTTTGTTGTTGAGAGTGCAGAGCTCTTATTGTTAGATCTAGAACTTTTTCATACATAAAATATTTTTTTTGTGTCTTCTGTAAAAGTTTATTTTTGAGTGAATAAACTGTCACGTTTCTTCAAACAATAAACATTGTTTTTCGTGTTAATAATCTTTGATAACGTACCTTTCGTACGAAGAACGCACCTACATTAAATATTGAAAAAATAATTTTTACCCAGGAGATCAACAACAAAATCAACTTATTTTGGAGGATGGTTTGGAAAGCAATAATATTTTTTGGGGGTTATTAGGTTGAGGATTAATAGAAAAAGGGTAGAGGGGAAGTGGAATTGAATATTAGTCTAAATTTAGGATTAATTTCTCGAAAATCGCGAGCTCGAAAAATAAGATTTTTGAGCTAGTTAAGCCAAAAGAGGGTGAAAGCATGTCTAGGATTACCAGCAAACTTTAAATTTCCAAACAGTAATCAGCTAATATTTATTCTAGAATCGCATCTAGATATCATCTTTATTGAGCTAGTTTAACTAACAAATGTGTCTTATTGAGATGTAGAAATATCTTAAAATCTCTAGTTGGATGGTCATTGAAAGTGTATTTTGAGGGAATTTCTAAGGAATTATTGACAAATAGAGCGGAGAGTTCCGATTTCCGAAAAAAAATTAGATTTCCGAGTTCCGACTTTTGAGCCAGTTCCGATTTCCGGCTCTTCCGATTTCCGACACCTCTAACTATTCCGATCCACCTCTGTTGAGAATTAAAAATATACTGGTTGATTATTGACACAAAAGTTGAAGCTTAGCTTAATCAACTTTCAGCAGTTGATCACCAAGAAGTTGATCTCGTGGACACTAAATAAAATATATTCTTTCTTCACTCCTTTTTTTATTTGTTAAGATTTAATAAAAAAATTTTTTTGGCAATTTTAAAAATTATATTTTATTTTGTTTATCTTTAGAGATGAATAAATACTCTTTGGGCAAGAGGTATTTTATTCAAAAATTCAAAAAAATTTAAATAATCATAAATTAATTTTAAATTAAAAAATGATTTTTATTTCCTTAATTGTCTTCTTAATAGCTGCTAAATTTAATGGTTAGATTAATTAATTAAAAAACTTCGCTATAAGATAAACCCAAAATGGGATAAACCTAAATTTAGGATCGTGGCAAATCTCTGTCTAGCTATCCGCAAAGAGAATCCATCATTTTCTTTCCTTTTTGGCTCATCAAAATTATTAGTAATGTACGGGGAAAGAAAAAACCCGGAATCGTGAAACGAGAGGCGGGTCGGGAGATGACCTCGGGAGTCGAGATCGGGAGGCCAAAAACAGCAGGAAAATTTCTCGATTCGGGATCGGGATACCCGAACATCACTACAAAATACAACCAAAGACCCTACTAATAAGGAAAAGGAAAGATGAGTAAGCACCTCTTCTAACGCAAAAAATGAAAGAAAAAAAGAGTGGATTCTCTGCGGACAAATATAGAGCCAATGGACATTTGCCTAAGATCGTTTAAAGTTTAGTTGGCCACTGAATGGGGGAGTCTGACTTAGAGATACCCCCTATTTAACCTCATTTACCTAATTTCATCCTCAAGGGAGTATCTTAAGAGAGTATCTTAAAATTGAGATGCCACAACCAAGATTCGTTATACGTTCTCAATCTAGAGAAACGGTTTAGTTGGATCAAAAGGGGGGGGGGTGTATAACGGGAATACTTAAATTTAACAAAAAATACTTTTAAACACCAATTTAGAAGCAAATACAGACTGCAAGGATGGTGAAGGCGCAGTAACCTTCTTGTCCAACCAGCTTGGTAACATACAGGGGATAAAAGGAAATAGTTATTATAACAAAACTTGTTCCAACAAAAATACTGCAAAAGTAAAAAAAAATCTTTTTTTTTGAAATTAAAAAAAATTTTTTTTTCTTAGCGTTGCTACCCTAATGATGATTCAAATATTAGCGTTTTTAAAATTGTTTGCAGTACAGATATTTGTATTTGTGGTAATGTTGATAAGCAATGTTACTCTGCAAAAACAGTTAATCCTGGAGATTTAGACTATATGTTTTATTCTCATAGTAAATAAATTAATATTTTCTTTTGAGGTGTTGTGAAAATTGCGGATATAAAAAATAAAAAATTATTAAAATGTCAGTCTGTTAGAGAGATAGGCATGGGTCTGGACCAGGGTTGTCTCGGGACTCGAAACCCGGACTTTTTTTCGACCCGAAACCCGACCCGAGAAATTTTCGAAAACCCGACCCAAATCCGACCCGACTTTTTTCTCGACCCGAGACATCCCTGGTCTGGACCAAAGCCTGGGTTTTTCCTGTACCCAGAGTACAGGTCCAGGCATTTTTTGACCTTCCCATGTTTTTTGGGCCTGGGTTTTTCCTGGACTACAGGCCCAGGATCCAGTCCAGGTTAATAAATCAAACCCAGAGTCCAGGAATAAATCCAGGCTTTTCAAAAATTCTGATCTCCAGTCTGTTTCAGAGTGCCGGCTGGAATGGAATGCCGGCACTTTGACGTTTCCGAATGATTTCCGGTTCCATTTTTTATTTTTATAAATATATTGCAACACCATTGAGGAAATAAATAAAAAAATTATTCAAGGTGGCAGCATGTTTGTTAACCCAAATGTTGGTTCAATTTCATTATCGTCACCTGATAACCATCATTTTGATCCAAAGACTAGTGCCCCAAAATTCATGGAATTAACTCCAGGCACAAAATCATATCTTAATGGGAATGAGCTTTCTGGTAAAAAGTTTACTTATGCTAGTCGACTTTCGAATTAAAAGTTTTGTTATCTGACAATGAGCTTGGTCTACCGTATTTTCTCGATCAATTCCCCTGGGGAGTTCCCATCTGTGGGATGGGGGGAGGGGGGGGGGTTAATTTATTTTTTGGTCAGATTTATTTTCTATCCTGCCCCACGTTAATGCCGTCGAATTTTTATGTACGTGAGGTTTTATGTACGAGTCCCAGTAAATAAAGCAAAAATGAAAACGATCATTCGGTAATCGGTAAAATAAGCAGTTTACGTGTTAAGGGGTTAACCTTAGATAACTCTCAGGATGAAGCCATTCCATCTTTTGCCATTTTTAGGGGATGTGTTCTGCCGCCTTACTTCACAAATTCTAGTTAAAACTAGCCTTTAGACTCACGGTCCAGCCCCAATATAAATGCCCAAATAAACCTCCTCATACGGTACAGTAAAATTTATTCAAAAAATTTCCATAGCTTTCAAAATTTAAATTTATTTTAAATAGTTGCTTGTACATCTTGTGCTAACTTTAAGCAGCTAACGTGTTGAACAATAAAAGAAAAGAAGAAATATAAATAAGAAATGATGGATAACTGATTATATGTATTTAAACAAAAATTGTGTTAAAAATACTCTATATATTGTCAAAAATAAATAAATTTTCGGAATTCAAGAAAAAAACTTTTTTTTTAAAAATTAAAATTCGATTCCTTGTGAAAAGAATTTTCTTATTGGTGGCACAAAATCAGCCAAAAAGTGAACGCTAAACGCCAAAATTTTTATAAAACATAAAGTCCAAAAACCAAAATGAATCCCTTTTGTCTTTGATTAATTCCAGAAAATTCTGAAATTCCTGACTGATTACCGATATTAGGACCGAAAATTTTCTTGAATAAGCGGAAAAATACGAGAATCCTGTAGACGTCTAGAACGTTTTAATTATTGCTTAGTTCTTTAATAAAGGGCTTTAAAGAGAATTTGTTTAAGAATACAAGGAAATGTTTTCTGAAGGTGATTATTTTATTTACTAAATCATTCTTAGGTTGTAATTGTTTTGATTTTCTAGCCAGTATAGAAATTAGTGATGTTCGAGACTCTCGGTCTCGACTCTCGAGTCGAGAAATTTCTCGGGTTTTTTGAGCTCTCGGTCTCGGTCTCGACTCTCTACTCTCGGGATTTTTTGACTCTCGAACATCACTAATAGAAATCATATAACTAGGTAAATATAAACTAGACTCAATACAAAAAAATAAAATATATAGTTTCAATTTATCCAACTCCAAAAAGAATACAATTCAAAAAATATAAATAATGTGGATTTCAACGGTCAACAATGTTGAGTCCTTGTGGTGAATTTTTGAATAATAAAAAATATTAAAAATAGATATAGTACATTGTACTTAGGTTGAGACACAAATAATGAGCCCTCTTGAGTTAAAAATTTTAAATAAAATAAGAATTTTAGAAATAATGTTGGCTCCCTGTATACCTTTCATATTTACCTATACCGTCTCTTCAGTTATAATATTGTTTTACCAACTACAATTGAGGGTTCGGCATAGCCGATCCAAACAATTTTTCCACAGCATGAATATTGAATACAATAATATATTAAAAATCTTTTGAATTATGCCTTGACTTGGCATTATTACCGTATTTTCTCTAGTAATTCCCCAGTCTCTAATAGTTCCCCAGTCTCTATTAATTCCCCACCCTGGGGATGGGTTGAAACAATAATCCCCCTGGGGAATTACCAGAGAAAATACGGTATGTTCTGTATATCAATCGAAAGCTTGATCAAAATCTAGTTTGACATGTCTGAGCGTTTTTCTCAAAAGTCAAAATTTGCCAGGCTATTAGGGATATTTGAGATTTGGTCGGATATTGAGAACCCGAATTTCGCGGATAAATTTTTTAAATTAATACTCATAGAATATTCTGATTCTACGCAATTTTATAGCCCAAAACCAAAAAATAGCACATAAAAATTGGAGTTTTCAGTGGAGTTGTTTGTTTCCCCAACGGAGATCCAGTATGCGGTCTTCCTCGCAGCATAATTAGATTATCACTAGACGGGCAGGGATCAACTAGACTGGGAAAAGATTTGTTCAAAACATTATTTAAAACGGTGACTTCAGTATTTTTATTCTAGAGCCTTTTGAAATTTAGAAAAATGCTTCTTAGCCTTGCAAAATTCAAAATTTTCCGTGTATAGCAATAATTATTAAAATTTTTAGTCGCTGATATACGTATAAATGTTTATTCAAAACCACGAAACCAAGTACTTTTCCGACCCGATACCCAACATCTTCCAAGGAAATTTTTCATAATAAGGGAAAAATATTTCTCCCTTACCTTCCAAAATCGCTGAAAAAGGAAAATCATGTTTTTATTAAGTTTGTTTCACTCGAAAGAGCTCGTCAAGTTGTCTGAATTTGCGGATATTCTTTGCGGACTTATTTTTCATTTTGCGGACTCTTTTTAAAAAGTGTCAAAAATTATGTACTTTCTAAAGTTAAATTAATTTATAAATTTTTTGTTTGTGTCTGGAAATAACTTTTAAAATTTATATTAATTTATTTGCCAACACGTGTATCTCTTTTCGAGGGCAGAAATGCGGATATAAGAAATGCGGATTTTTGCGGATTTTGAGTAAATGTCCAAAAAAACACAGTTCGGAAATCAATAACCTAATATTTCTGGATCCAAAGCGATAGCGAATAACTGTCCATAAAATGAAGATTCACTTGCGGATTTTCTTTGCGGATTTTCTTTGCGGATTTTTTTGCGGACTTTTTTTGCGGATTTTTTTTGCGGACTTTTATGGATTTTTTTGCGGACTTTTTTTGCGGATTTTCTTTTGCGTATTTGTTTTTGCGGACTTTTTTTGCGGATTTTCTTTTGAGTATTTGTTTTTGCGGATTTTTTTTGAGTATTTGTTTTTGCGGATTTTTTTGCGGACTTTTTTGCGGACTTTTTTTTGCGGATGATAAAAAATATTTAAACAAGAAACTAAAACAAAAAAAACTATGTTTAAAACAAAAAATTTTTAAACGCTTCTATTTGAGAGGACGTGATAAGTCAGATGACATTCAGGCTTTAAGCGGAAATATAAATTATTAATAAAAATTTATTTTAAACTAGCTAAAGCGTCGAACAGTGTTTAAGGCAAAAATTAAATTTTATATTTCCTTTATTTAATCAGATTTTAATTTATAAAATTTTTGTCTAATTTTTTTAAAATAAAATTTAATATTATTTAATTAGTTGTCTTTGAGGGGACGTTTAAATAATCATTGGAGGGAAGAGTAAAAAATCATTAATTAATTTGAAGAAGCAAAAATGTATTTTTACTTATTAATTGTTTTATTGTTGGCTGTTGGATTTAATGGTAATTTTAATTATTTAAATTTTATTTACTTTGTTATCTCAATAAGAGATACAACCAGTGATGGAAAGGTTCCAGTTCCGGTTCCGGAATCGGGACAAATATGTTAAAAAAATTTTTTACGGAACCCCATTCAATCTTGTTGACCATTGAGTAAGGGGCCTAAGATATACCTCATTATTATTATAAGCTTATTTTTACAGGCCCAAGGTTTTCCTATAATGAGGTCCGACTAACACGCCCATAACGGCGCAAATCATAATTTGCTTTAAAATTTCCGAATCTTAACAAATCTAGTATTAAACGATTCCTCTAATCGAGCTAAAAGACGGATACCAAAATTGATAAGGGCCAGAAGTTTTCCAACTATGGCTTTGCGCCGTTATGACCGCACGCTTGGGATCTACCCAGTCTGACTTTATAAAAGTTAGGAAGCCTGTAGGATAAATTTTTCTGGTGAAAGGATGGATTGAGAAATTTCCAGTGGAAAAATAAAAATTTTAATAAAATTCAGAAGGTAAAAATTGCTCCAGCAATCAAGGCAGTCTAACTTTTCTGACAAGCACGATAAAATTTTCTAGTGCCCAAGGCGTTTCTGACAGCTTTAATGGAGCTATAAGCAACAGTATTTGCAAAAACAATAGTTTACAAACGGTAAAGGAATTAAGAATTTTTGGAGATTTGTAAAATTCTCAATCTCAGATTTGCTATAATAGCGTGGCAAACAAGCAAAGTATCGGAAAGGTTGTTTGTAGTAAAAATATTTGTATTTGTAATTATGACGACAATTATTGTTACAAGGCAAATCAGACTAGTGGTTTTCGTCTTGACTATATGTTTTATTCTTTCAGTGAGTGTTTTGAAAGTAAAGTTGATTGTAGTGCGGTTATTGTAGTGCCCTCAGTAATGGAGGGTATAATCCCATGCTTCTTGGTAGTGACCGGCGCGGGATTATGCGGGATACGCTCCCGCAATGCCGCACTTTTCCCGGCTGCGGGATTTTGGGGGGAGTGCGGGATGTTGCGGGATTATTCCGCGGGATCCCATCCCACAAATTTTTTAAATTTACTCCCGTATGCGGGATTCCACAAATACGATTTTGACGGTCACTTAAAGACAAAGACAGTCATTGTGCAGAGTAGCTTAGTGAATACATGATACGAACGCTGTGTTAGCAAAGCTACGTGCATTAACTGTCAGCAAATCCTGTCTAAAAATATTTTTTCAATTAAGACGGCTACATTTACATTAACCCAAATACTGGCGGACAGAAACTTGAAAGAACTGTTGGAAAAAGATCATTTGAACACAAAACAACAGCCGATATGAAATTAAGTCCAAACACAACTAGCTATTTACACGGGAAAGCGCTCCTGGGTAAATATTTTGTTAAAGAAATTAAAAAAAAAATTCTTTTAAATTTTAGTTGGCTGCACAACCTGTGATAAATTACATGCTAATAAAGCGCTTCTTAAATGTTGAAAAATTAAGTGAAAGATAAAAAACGTTAAAGATTTTGTAAAAAAATAAACGAAATTTGAGTTAAAAAATTTTAATGTCTTTAATAAAAATAATGGGAAAATTCTTAAATTTGTCTAATCTTTATTTTTAATCATTTATTTCTCATTTACAATGTTCTGTTTGTAACTTGGTTTAACATAGTTTGCCAAACTTTGGGCATACAATTCTAAACGTTGAGTCATCTAAATTTAAAATTAATTTACTAGAATTTATAGGGATCGTTCCAATGTCCTTTTAAAACTCCATTCCTTCCTATATAGAGGTGGGCAGGAAATCCACTATTCAATTTTCGACATCTTAAGCATTTCCGAACCAACTATACTCCTAACCAAGTCAAAGTCTAATAACTTGGATATGAATGCGATATGAAAGGTTCCGGAACGGAAAACGTTTTCTGTTCATAAAGGACGGACTAGCTCTTTAACCAATAGAACCTTGATGAATACGGGTGTGATCGTCAGGCAGAAAGACTGGTTCTAGACTGGACAAGAGCTAGACTGGCAAGTATGGACTGGTGCCCTCTAAAGGTGGCTTTTGGACAAGACTATTGGACAAGACTCTAGACTGAACAAGAGCTAGAAGTTATAGTTTAGATTTTAGACTAAGACTAGAAAAAACTAAGGGTTATTGCATGAATAGCCCAATCTCCTTGATTTTCTGTCTTAAGCTCTCCAAGTCCCTCTGATCCCAAAAGTGTCAAGTCTGAAAGATGATAGATATGTAAAGTTTTTACTTTAAATCCCCAGCTATCCTGTGTTTGCCTACACAAATTTAGATCAATTTCTACTACAAGAACACCTTCCTTATTTCTTGATAATCCCTAAAAATGGTTAAATAATTTGATTCTAATGATATTAAAAATACAGGTGTTCTAGAACCATCAGGTGCTGCTACATAACTACTACCATAAAAATGCCCAAAGTCCTTGTGGGCTAAAAAATTTAGTCAAATGATTAGTGAGAGGTTCAGCTATATTAGAAAATATTAGATTTTGTAACTGAGAGGCTCTGTATCTCCCCCAGGAAAATTGAAAATTCAGTAATGGAATAAGCAAAAATTTGGAAATTGTGACTAGTACATATTTATTAGAAATTCGCCCCTTTCATCTACCTAGAATCTCGTTGATTTTATATGATTCTCGTTTAAAAAATGGGAGAAAGGAAGCAATCCAGGAGTTAGAGTAAAGAATAACTTTATTAAGGTTACAGTCTAATTAAGATCTTTTAACTAGATTCATGGGTAACTTCGTCTGTGTATGGATGGTTCGGTTCGATTTATCCAGGAAGGAACCAAAACCCTCGAATCTAGGACGAAACTGGACATAAGGGTCAATGTAAATTGGAATTAGCTTAATTGAGAAGATCGCATTATGTGAAGAGTAAAAATTGGATTCCAAGTTGACTCCAATTTACAATGATCCCTAAATCTTGTTTCGTTCTAGATTCGAGGGTTTTGGTTCTTTCCTGGATAAATATAGTTACTGTAAATGCCCTAACAGAAGCCCTGGTATTTTTTCAACGGGTCTCCTTGAGTGCTCTCTAATAGGGCATGGGCTTCAATATGAGATGGGCTTCTATCAGCACATTTACGGTAAAGATAATAGCCCCAATTTTATTTTATCAATTTACCAGGCTTTCCATTGCCAGAAGTAAATTCATTTGGAAAAACTTCTGTCCCCACCCTATTAATCGCAACAGTAAAAACATGATTGGCTATAGCAGCATTTCTAGCTTCAATAGGCCATAGAGCTTCACTAAGTCCGCTAATTGTTGCTGACGGATTAAAAATTATTTCTGCCCCTTTAAATTGGGAAGGTTTAGAGGAAAAAATAATTAAAAAATCAACACCGTTAAGGGCATACATTAACCAATTTTGTGGGTGATGACGGCCATAACAAATATTTACAGCAATTTTGCCTTTAAAAGAGAAGAGATATAAGATAAATGTTCTAACATTTTGTTGATTACTGAGTAGGGATGGATTGGGTTACCCAAAACCCGATTCGAAGAATATGGAATTTTCCCCAAATATATCCTCATGACTGAACTCACTCTTTTATAACTGACATGACTCGATTTATTTCTCGATCTGGGGCCTATTCCACAAAGCGACATTGACATCAAATGTCGCGACATTTCGCAATCGCCCGACATTCCGATTGCGATTGTGTTCCACATAGCGACATTAAAATTATTTTGTGACATCGACATTGACATCTACTTTCAGCGACATTGACAGCGAAATGTCGCGATTGTGTTCCACAAAGATTTTAAATTCTTGTGTCAATCGACACTAGCAATCAAAATGTCGATTTTCAGTGACATTTCATTAGGGCTATGTCGTTAATGAGAAATTTTGTTTTTAAAAATCCAAATTCAAACTTAAAATTACAAATAAAATATTTTTAGATAGATTAGAGTGTGCTCTTTAATTTTATATAAGTTTTAAAAATTTTTGTTTGAAAATAAATTTTCTATAAGCTCTCGCACGAAGTACCCTATTTTTTAGCGAAAAAGGGACTCATTCTTTCCAATAGGTAATCGATTATTTCAAACAAGCTTCTTGTTGAAATTTTTGATGAAATTTTATAAATGTACTTTTCTTTATAAATTCTTTGTAGATTTTGATTATTTTTATAAGCTAATGGACTCTGATTCGAGTTCTATTTCAAACTCTGCTAATGAATTTGACGATATTCGACAAGCCAATCGTGAGTCACAATTTCGAGAAAGAGGGGTAGGTAAGGGTACTGTTTGTCGTTTACGTAAATGTTCGGAATCAACCAAGCCTTTACAACCGCCGGAGGCTGAACATTCATCAAAAATTTGCCGCCACAGCATTTGCTTTGTTTCCAACGTTAATTTACTTAAGAATTGCCCAAATAGGTCCTCTTTAGTTCTGAAACGGCTTTCAAAAAACAATTGTACTGTTTTCATCCATTTTTTAAAAAAACTAAATTAAGAAAATACTTCAAAGAAAAAGAATAAATAAACAAAATTAAAAATCATATATTTTAAATATGACATCGACATTTTGACAATGACATAGACTGATTTCTTTAATGGAACACAATCGTATGTCAATGTCGACAATTGATGTCAATGTCATTAGAAATGTCACAATTTTAGGTGTCGTTTAATGGAACACAATCCTATGTCAATGTCGCAATCGCGATTGACATTTGGACATCGACATTTGATGCCAATGTCGCTTTGTGGAATAGGCCCCTGGCCTATCTGTTTCCGAGTGAGTCAGCCCCGATCCGAAGAAAATGGAATTTTCCCCAATTATCAATGCCCTAAAGCAATGTCCCAAATTTATTATAAGTACCGTATTTTCGTAAATAAAGCAAGCTAAAGATAAGATAAAAAATACAAGCGGTCGTAAAATTTACGGAACCACTGTATTTTTCAACTATCCTCCAAGGTGGGGCTCTATTCCAAGACGGAGCTCTATTTCAGGGCGGGGTTTTATTTTCGGAAATACGGTATTACTGACTATAAGATAAAATTTTTTATGGCTTTAAAGGTGTATTTAATAATGATGAGTCCTTATTTAAAAATAAAGGTTAAGTAAAAAAACTAGCCAAAAGCAGTTTCAAAAACTGGATGCCCCAATAAAGATTCCATATAATAAGTTGACTCGTTAAAATCACCAACTCGCGGAATATGATTTTTTCGTGTTTTGCCAATAACTGTGCCAGTGTGGGAAATTATTACACTTTAAAATTAATTTTTTTAATTTTAATTGAAAATGTTTTACGCTGTATTCCAAATTAGATAATCCTTATCTCTTTCCAAAATAGGAGAGATAATAACAATTCCATGTTTTTTAGCCAACTTTAAATAAAATTATAAACTATAAAGTTTATTCAAAATATTAGCAGAGGTCGATGCGAAATGACGAAGGTGCCGGAAATCGGAATTCTGATCAACCTCGGCATATTAGGCCATAAACAGGCTACCATATAATACTGTTACATTTGATTTTCTTTAATACGACACCCAATCATAAACTACCCTTCATACCTCGACTCATGTCGGTTCCAGAGGGGGTATTTTGGCTCTTGTCCAGTTTATGCGTCCAATCGAGTTTTATGCGTACAATGAAAGTAAAAATGTTTACGCAAAATTTTGTTGATTACTGTGAGGGATGGGCCGGGTTGGCCGAAACACTATCCAAAGAATTTAAAAAAAAATTCGATCCCAAGGGAAGTAGGCATGAATGTTGACTTTATAAAAAGGTGAAGAATTCGATCAGTAATTCACTCGAGAACGTGAGCTTCCGAGTCAATTCCGAGTATACCACAATCAAATCCCGAGTATACCCCAATCCTCCTCTCACATATCACCTTCCTTTATACGTCAGCTAAATTCGACCCGAGGGCGATGCCGTTAGAGAAGTTCGAAAGCAGCCTTCATAGGCTTGTTATAGTCCGTAATACACCCCCACCCCTCTCCTTTTATTATAATAATTTACATTGCTTAAAAATTTAGTTGACGGCCCATCCTCCGCGGACTCAGCAAATTCAGTCCTTTACAAATTTTTTTATTACGAAAATATTTTCTAAAATACCAAGGGAGTCTTTCCCGCGTGCAAAAAGCAAAAGGCATTGCTAAAAATAAATTTTATACAAAAACAATTCAATTACTAACGCCAGGCTTCTTGCAAGCAAATAATTTGTGCACCTGCTTCGGCTGCTATATCAATCATTACACCAATCTAATAATAATTGATATTTATTATTCAAAAATATGTATGAGCTTTCTTTCTCTATTACATTTGGATTGGAGGGCTTAAGAATTATCCAAACCCGAGATCCTGCAAATGGAAGACCTGTATTTAACTATATGTAGTAGACGAGTTCTCAACCAAAGAGTTCCTAGTTCTAGTCCCGCCTTTGATTCATTCCTATAGAAATAGATTTTATATTATTTGAAAGCCCTCGATAAGAGGAATGAAAAAATTGAAAGCCCTCGATCAGAATCGGCTGGAACTCAGTTTGCGGTCGGATAACGGAAAAGTACTGCTAAGTTTACCCTTTGATGTATTGCCTCCCTTTGCTGTATTATAGGAGCACTTGTAGGCAAAACAATTTTATTTTGTATAGCAGCAACTCGAACCTATTAAATATTTTGTTTCAAAATTTTTTAATTGAAACCCCACTTTTCTAGGGCGACGGCATTGTTCTTCTAATGCTTTAATTTGAAACCCTTTAATTTCAAATCCATTACTCATAGATGCTTCCAATAAATCATTACTCAAAGAAAGTTGGCTTAAAAAATAAAATCTTTTCCAAAATTTTTCTAGACTTTAATCTGAGCTGTAACAATTTTCATTGGTCAAACCTCCCCATTAAATACCTCCTGAGGGTAAAAACAGCATCTAACAGTTATTGCTCGGAACCTTCGTTCACCAATAAAATATACGCTTAGCTATCGGGTTGCGACTTTCACCTTTTCTTTTTAGTACATCTTATACCAGGATGTCCCTTTTGCCTTATTTACAGGGCATTTGCCCTATTTTTGACCAATTTCGCAATATTTTTGACATATTTTTGAGTCTCTTCGCCCTATTTTGGTGGTCTGGTAAGGGACACCCTGTCTTATACCCTCGCCTAGTAAGCGTTTTAAATGGTAGCCAGAGGGATCTCCCTTCTTCCTTACAATAAAGGAGGTTTATGCCGAACAAAGATAATAAATCGAGGTCTAATATTGGAGGTATTCTATAATTAGGTCTGATTTTAATTCACTTACGGACAACGTCTCCCATAAATTAACCGCATAACTTCCTCTAATTGTGAATCTGTCCATTTTGCACGATTTAATAAAGCTTCGAGTCCCTATAGGGAAAATTCAAATTGCTATTTGTCCTCAAAGAATTTAAAAAACACCTCAGAACTGTCATTATCATCAGGCTCGTTTTTCATAAGTTTTTCAATTTTAATAAATTAGGGTGAAAATATTGCAAAAATATATTTAAGTGATCAACTCGAATTTAAAACAAACTTAATTAGAAACACGTTTGAGGGAATATCTCTTTGTAATTTTAATAAATTGATATAAAATCGAATCTTGATAAGTAATAATAAATAATAATCCCTTGGAACCTAATTAAGCCGACGCCTTAATGGAAGATCTAAAGGCTATCAAATCTCGATAAGACATGCAAATCCCTCAGGACCGAAGAGAGGAGATATGCTATCGAGAGTCGACTGTATTACTTACCGTATTTTCTCGATTAATTCCCCTCCCTCGATTAATTCCCCTCCCTCGATTAATTCCCCATGCCAAGGAAGGGTTGAAAAAATAATTCCTCGGGGGAATTAATCAAGAAAATACGGTATTCCTTTTCTACTTATAAATCAGAGCTGAATCGAAAATTGAACCCGAAAATTGGCCTTACCGTAGTAGAATATTAGGGTATTGAATGGAATGACCCTTGAAATTTCTCTCAAGATTTACCGTATTTTTCCTAATAGTGCGACCGGTCGGTTTATTTTTCAACTATCCTCTAGAGGGTCGGTTTATTAGAAAGAGTCGGTCTAATAGAGGCAGTCGGTTTATTTTTCAACCTTCCTCTAGGGAGTTTTGGCCTTTAGGGGTTTTCACTTTTGGCGATGAAAAAGGAAGAATGGCCCTCCAATTCTTCTAAACTTTCGCCTGCGGCGCTGAAAAATGAAAAAAATCATTTAGAAAACTATCGATGGATTAAAAGAGATATCAGTGAGTGGATATTAATGGATCAAGGCCATTTTAGGGATATCGAGGAATTACTGGGATTAAGAAGTATATCGAGGGCTTAATCCTCAGTTATCTCTTGATATCCTTACAAATCTCATATCTATCTCAATGATTTGAAAAGGGACATTACTCTATATTAAAATTACTCCTTACTCTATATTACTCTATATTAAAATAAATTTCTGCAATACTAACAAAAATAATTTTTCAAAGACAAGGAAAAATAATTTTTTTAAAAAGAAAAAGAAAGTAGTTAAAGTTACTAATATTTTTAAAAACGTCAAAATGAAAAGGTAAAAATTATTAAAACATTTGCAAAATTATAAGGTGGTTAACAACAAAAAAACTTTTTTTGATTGAGAGGAATCGATTACAACAAACTAATATGTTTTATCGCTTTTATTAGTTAAAAACGATGGATGGAAAGGACACTTTTCTTATCTAAAAGGTCAAAAAAAGTAAAAAAAAATTCTTTAAAATAAAGTCGATGATTTTTCAAGGGTGTTTGTCGGGTGACTTTTATCGGGTACACCCCAAGGTACCGCCAGCCCAAGATACCGCCGAGCTATAACTTCGTTCAGAATTGTCGAATCCGTGACGCCCTGGTATGGCTCGATGCACCTCGACCTTAGATCTTTAAAATCATTTCATAGCCACTTTCAAACCGAAAACCTCACTAACTCAAGATTAAAGAAATAAGAGATACCCTCTATTTAAGCTACACCTCATTATAAGGTACAATTTTTTCAGCCTTAGGGATCTACTCTCATATTGAGGTCCAAATGTGTTTGAACTTAAACTCCTTTGTTTAACATTTGATCGTTTCGAGTTCACCAAATTTTGATGTTTAAATTCAAAATACATACTTAAAAATTAGCTTTCTAACAGTCAACTTTTTTTAGTTAACTAAATAATTCAACATTAAACTTTGTCTTTGAAATTTGTTTTTAATTTTGTTTAAGTCAGATGTCAATAATTTTTGCCCTGTCAAATGCCAATAATTCAATAATTCCATTTAAAGCATATAGAGGAGGGCATTCAATTTAAATAATTCTCTAATCAATTCACATGGGCATTTTATTTTAAAAATTTTATTGAATTATTATATACATTAGGTAAATAAAGTCTTATTTAATATAATAAACAAATTTAATTTAAATTAATATGTTTAAAACTCCCCTCTTTTTTACACTAAAATCTCTATTTAGCGTATAACTAAGGAGAGATGCCGGAATTCGGGGTTGACCATATTCAGCGCCTTTGGCGGTTTGGAAATTTAGATAAAATCTTCAGTCGGAAATATGCTTCAAAATTTATTGGAATTTGAAAATTTCCAACATTTCGGAAATCGGAAGCAAAATTTCGAAAATCAAACATCGGAGTTCCGACCCACATCTGCTCTCGATATAACGAACATCTCGTTATAAGGAACATTTTCCTTGCCTCTTTGAATTCATTATATCGAGAGTTGATGTATTTGTAAAATTATTGGCTCTGGTCTAGTTTATGAGTCCAATGAAAGTTTACGAGTTTCATTGGACTCATAACGAGTTTTTTTTAAATTTCATTGGACTCGTAAACTTTTGATCGGACTCATAAACTGTCATTGGACTCATAAACTAGACCATAGCCAAATTATTTTAGTTAAAATTTACTTTTATTCAACCAAAAAACTTTAACATTTTGACAAAGAATATCTCTTTAAAGAGATTCTCCTCCTTAAATAAGGGGTCGAAGAAACCCGAATGAGAGGCGAAGCAAAAATGTTTCTACTTTTTGATCTGTTCTGGATTGCTTTGATTCTTGTTTCATTTTTTGATACAAACGGAGCTGATAATCCGAAAGAAAAACCTACAACAATACAAAACAATCTAGCATTTGCTGCTTTTCCTTCAACAAATGAAAGCAAACGATACAAATTTAATGAAGGTAGAAGAATATTAAAAATTAGGGGAATAAATCTTTTTTCGGTGTTATTAAATTAATTAAAAAGGCTATTTTACAGCTGAGGAGACAGCGTTAAGGATTTCTATACTTGTTAGTAGTAGTCAAACTCTGAAGACATGGAAGTTACAGGCAAAGCTAGACCCGATCAGCTGTAAGCGCATTGCGTTTTGCGTCAAATTTTGGCCTTGCGTTGCATTTTGCGTTTTTTAGATGGTCTCTTGCGCTCACACCTGGACCCGATTGCCTCCACTACACTAAAGCAGCCACCAATTCAGCGAGGCATCGAATCTTAGTCTCGCTAACCTATGGAAGTGTTGTCTTAACTTTCCAATGTTTTTTCAGTGGAAGGCTTTGAAGATTGGCGCATTAAACAGTTAATCAACCTCGCTGAGATAGACAATTCGACTGGACAGCCCCGAGGCAGTACACAATCAAATGATGTCATTTTATTTGAGGAATTTCAATATATTTTAAAATTAGAGAATTTGGACAAAATTGAAAAATATTTTACAAAAAATATAAAAATTGGAGCAACCGAATTTATTGAAATATATGCGAAAGCTGTAGAGAGTATTAGAGAAAAAGCTGAGAAATTTGTCTCAGAAAACTTTGATAACGAGACTAAATGCGAGCCAAAAGATGCTGAAGATGAATTAAAGAAGTATGAGATGAGTAAAGAAAATAATTCCTATTCAATGTTTTTATGCTTTAAAAGGGGCTTTCATTATATTGAAGCTTTCCTTCCTTCTAAGAAGCCAAAAGAACCTTCTTCACCAACCAAGGAAGATTGCATAAATCGTCTTATTAATTTAATTATTAACTCCAAAGTGTTTATAAGAGATTTAAATTATGAGGGAGAAGAAGGCTCTTTGATTGATATATTTTCTTTTATGGAAAAAGATGAGAAATTGGAGGGGAACTTAAAAAAGATTTTTGAGTTGTCTAAAATACAAAGTAAAGAATTGGATAAAGCTATAAATGAGGAAATTTATAGAGAACATTTGAAGAATAAAGCTATGGGAAATGAAGGAACAAAAGAATACAAAAATGCAATTGTGGAAGGTGCTGGTCCAGTTGGTTTATACGCTACCTTCAAACTTTTTATTGGTAAATCTTTAGTTTTAATAGTTTGAAGTAGAGTAGCATGCCTTCCCCGGCAAACCCCGATCTCCGATACACCGAACCCCGAAGGATCGGGTTGCTACCCTAGTTTAAATACAGAAAGCTCTAAAAGTAACGGCGTATATCCTTTATACATTTAAAAAGTGGAAAAATATATAAGCTAAAATTTGAGAGTAGAGACTAATAAATTTATATAACAATGCTTATCAAGAGTAAGTAAATGTAAGTGCGTGATAACAATCTTTTTCGTTATTATTTTTTTCTTAATGCCAATTTGCGCTCGATGTTCTACTTCGGTCTTAGGCATATTCTTTCCTGAATGTCTTAGACAGTCGCTAAATAAACGTTGTATCCATAATCCATCTTCAATCTAAAAATGTTTAATTTTAAATTATTTTTAGAAGGAATGAATGTAACCCTTGTAAATGATCGTTCCGAGCATTATATTCGAAATCAACTAGTATTTTTTGACCGCAAATGGATGTTGCAATTGCGCTTCTTTTTGGGTACTAAATTTGATAAATTATTTGATAAGGAAGGAAAATCAAAGGGAAGATTGCTTGAAGATGAAATTGGTATGGTTAACATTGGAATTATGGAAACCGCGTTAAAGGAACGTTTAAAAGAATTGTCAAAATATGTAAAAGAAAAAGAGAAAAATAAAAAAGAAGCCTCATTTTTAACTTTGATATATGATATAGCTGTTTTGGACATAAACAGAGAACATGACAAACCTTTGGCTGTTCTAGGCAAAAGAGAAAAACAACTGATCTCGAATTATTACAAAAATAAAGAAGTTGAATTGAAAGAAGATTTAGTAGAGTTGTTAGATAAGAATATTATTCCAGACTCTAAAGTGAAGAATTTAAACAAAAAATTAATAGGGAGTAAAAAAGTTGGAGTTCTTTTTGATTTATTTTTTTGTGCTGGTGGAGTAAATGACAAAATACGAGAAAAATATTTGGGTAAGTTTTGTTACTTTTTAAAAGATTTTTTAAACAGGGAATTCAAACTTTAAAAAAAATAATTATAGAAAAACCACAACAACTGACGGAAAATATAAATCACGGTGTTGTCGTCTTCGACAAAAAATATTCGGACAAGGTCTTTGAGGAAAACATTGCTTTATTTTTTAATGACTCAATGGCAGAGATGGAGACACATTTATCAAAGATGAACGAATTGAAAACTGATTTTCTTTCCGAGAAACTTAAAGAAGAATATGCCGCTTTGAAAGGCAGGATCATTAAAGGAATAGAAGAAGAAATTGAGGAAGGGGAGGAGGAGGGAAAGAATAAAATGGAGGAGGGACCTCATCAAACATCGAAAAAAAGAAATAGTCGGTGCCTCATCAAGCATGGAGGGACCTCATCAGATATCGAAAGAGAAAATAGTCGCAACTATTTTTGAGTCAAACTCGAATTTATTTATTATATCAAAAACATCTTTAGCATTGGTAGAGTTCATTGACGAATTTAAAAACGAGAGAAATAAGCTGGCTAAAGAGTTTTGCGAGCTCAAAGGTTGGAGTTTGAAGAAAAAAATTGAAAAAGTTTTGAAGAAATATGATGACTTTTATGATAAGTTGCAGAAAAGATGGGCTAAAGCTGTGTTTGATTATTCATATCATAAAGAGTTGGAACGAAGGGGATTGACAGGTGTGGATATTGAAAGGGCTGTTGGGCAAGTAGTTATTGAGGAAGGGATAAAAGAGAAGACAAAATCAGGAAAAAAACATAACGCCAAGAAAAATGGTCAAGAACCGCAAATTCTTAAATTTAACCCTCACAGTATAAATACAAACACATTCTGGTTAGCAATTTATGGAATTGAAAATCCTGTAAATCAAATTTCTGGAAAAAAAGATTCGGCAATTATTGCGGCTATAGGTGATGCAAATACAAGTGCTAATCCTAAGACAGTGAGTGGTATGAGCACAGGCAAGTTTTTAATTTAAGGATACTCTTAAATAGGGTAGCTCCCCGTACCCCAAAGTCTACCCCGGCAAACCCCTATCTCCAACGATCCCTACCCGAAAGTCGGGGAGCTATCCTACTCTTAACACAATCGTATTAATATTGGCTGATACTAGAAAAATTCTTGATCAGGATATCCGGAACCGAAGTTTTTGAATGCAGTTAAGGTTGCACTGTGACGGAGTGGGTCTTGTAAAGCGCCACTGTATTGAATAATAAGCCAGATATTTTCCTTTCTTAGCGCTGCAAGAGAATCCTTTGAGATTACTTCCAAGGTGTAAGAATTTTTCCAAAAAAGTACGAGGATGTTAGGCGAATTTTTAGCAAGCAATTCGGAAAAATTTCAGTAGTTGTTGAATCCGGATATCCGAAACTTTGGATATTTGATATCCGAACCGAAATTTTCGGATAGCTTGACCTTTTCTTATACTGAAAAATGTCAGCAGTAATTAATACCCTTACAATATTCATGTATACCTTTCAATTTGAAAGCAATTACTCTAAAAAAATTTAAGGCCGATTTGGAGTTGATAATGCAGTTTCCATGATTAAGAAGTATAAAAAAAGCAACGGAACAGAGGACTTATTGGAAATGTTAAAGATTGCATTGAAAAAAGTAAGAAGGCGCGTACTCGAGAAAGCAGAGGAAGTTGTAAAAATACTTGATAATGTTAAGAGAGATCTTTTGGATGACTAGTTTAACAAGGAGGAGGATTGGGAACAAGTGTGAAAAGACAGAGAATTTTTTGAGTTTTTTATCAACAAGTCTATTTCTAACCTTTTTAATTGTGATTTTTCAAGTATGAGACTTCTTTCAAGTCTCATACCTGTAAGTTTGTACAGAAGCAAAAATTGACCCTATGGGTCGTAAAACAAGATTCGTTATGCACCTCGCTTTAGAGTTATAATCGGATCTCACTATAAGATAAGTTTAAGGATATGTAACCCTCAATTCTTGACCCATTCGATCAGATTGGGCAAATAAAAATTTAGTTTCTGGATTAGTAACTACACACACCAATATATAGCTATATTTTCATTACGCTGGTCCATCAAGGGGGCTGACTTGCGGTTAGGTTAAATCAACTTGGGGTTATGTTCGAATACCATTCGAAAACTTAACTAACAAAATACTGGATATAATACTGACTGCGACTGACAGAATAACACAAACAGATTAAGACTGACTGGGAATCATATCTGTTTCGGTCTTCGATATTTTTCATATTTTTTCATTTTAAGATTTTCGAAGGTTTTATAAAGTTCTAAACAGCTCTGCAAACAATTAAGACTGGGAAAAGACTTATCATACTAAGCTAACGCTTTCCTAACCGCCACTAATTCAGGATAACCCATGATAATATGCATTATTTTATGTTGTGATTCGTCTTTGTAGAAATTTTAAATTATTTTTTTCCTCAAATTATTTCCTCTATGAGGATTAACAACATTTTTTTTTGATAATTGTCGGTTAAGCAGATTTTTTAAATTATTTGTTAAAACCCTTATGCTATCAAGTAAAATCTCTAATAATCACAAATATGCATTTGAATAACCGACAAAAGTGCCCTTTCCTCTATGAGGATTTTTTTTATATTTGCCCTATTTACCTAATTTATGATTTTTCCCTAAATTCACCACAAGGACTCAACATTGTTGACCGTTGAGATCCACATTATTTATCTTTTTTGAATTGTATTCTTTTTGGAGTTGGGCTGTACTTTAGTACGTGGGTGCAGGCTTTAATTTACAAATGTTATACCATTCGAAAGAGCTCGTCGAGCTGAGTCGAATGCCACCAAAATTAGATCTAGGAAAAATTTCTGGACCGAGATATAGGTCCCTAAAGTTTGAAAAACCATAGGGGGGACCAAGCACTTTTTTGGGGTGAAAAATTCGAAAATGCAAATTATACCTCGTTCGAAAGAGCTCATCGAGCTGAGTCGAAAGACACCAAAATCAACAAAATCCGACTTGATTGGACAAAGTTCTGATATTTTCTTTTAGCTCCTTACCTATGGCATCTGTGGAGATTTTTGCTGATACAGAGGCTCCAAATACGTCCAGAACAAGGGAGATAAGAATAGGTTTATGTTACGAGCCCAGACCCATCGCCCGTAGACTCCCCGCGAGGCGCGTGCCGCAAAACCCCGCGCGAAGCGCGGGGTTTTGCACAAGCGCCTCGCCGACGCTCCATAGGTTTAGGTTCTGTTTTTTTGTGTCATAACTTTTTCTAATCTTGTTTAATCATGGTGATTTTGGTCTCATTCGACTCAGCTCGTCGAGCTCTTTCGAATGAGGTATTATTTGTATAAAAAATTTTTTATTCCAAAAATCGCCCCTTTGTATCTTAGGTTTTTAGGGGGCTTATATCTCGGTCCAATCAAGTCGGATTTCGTTGATTTTGGTGTCTTTCGACTCAGCTCGATGAGCTCTTTCGAACGAGGTATAATTTGCATTTTCGAATTTTTCACCCCAAAAAAGTGCTTGGTCCCCCCTATGGTTTTTCAAACTTTAGGGACCTATATCTCGGTCCAGAAATTTTTCCTAGATCTAATTTTGGTGGCATTCGACTCAGCTCGACGAGCTCTTTCGAATGGTATAACATTTGTAAATTAAAGCCTGCACCCACGTACTAAAGTGACCCCTGGAGTTGGATAAATTGAAACTTTTTTTTTACTTTTTAATTTTATTTGTATTAAATATTTAATATTCACAAATATAAAGCCTGCGCGGCAAATATAAAGTCTGTCTTAAATGTCTACGCGGCATTGCTCTTTCACTTTGGATTTCTTAAATTTTTATTTGTCTACATTTAAAATTTATTAACTAAAAAATTGCTAAATATCACTAATAGAAATCGGATTTTTAGGTTATAACTTATTTTTTTTCCCGAAATAGTCATGGTGTAATAAGCCCAAATTCGTTGGGGGAATCACATATTTTGGTATTTTTCTTAAAAATAATATTTTTATCAAAAATTTTTATCAATTTTTCTTCTCAACTTCATTAGAAATTTTTTATAATTTTTGGGAAAATATTTTTTAAAAATTCAAAAAATTTTTTAAAATTATTATATTTTTATAAAAATTATGGGAAACAGTACTATTACTTTACAATTTTTGTGTTCTCAGTGAAATTGTTGAACGAAAAATAGAAATTATTCGGGATTTTTGGCCCAATTTTGACCTTTATTTGGAATTTATTTTGTCGTTTTTTTCATCTATTTTGCCTTTTTATGCAACCTATTTAGAACCTATTTTAATGTTTTTACTTCCTAAAAATCCAATCCCTAATCTTTACATACTTGTAGGATTTGAAGATTAGCGATAGGGAATATTGAAGCTAATGACTTTAATGCTTCTACGTGCTTTTTCACTGTTTTTATTTGCTATAAATCCTCGCTGCTGTATTCACGTGCATTCACATATACTTTGACTTTTACTTAATAAGAAATCCCGACAGTTTCCAGAGTTTATTACATCATTTCCGAACATTATTTATTATTCATTGCTTTTATTTCACTCTTGACATGTCAAATATCCCCTATGAATACGCATTCCAAATGGTCTAATATAAACATTCATACTAATCCATCTATCGTATTTACTCGATTAATTCCCCACCCTCGAATAATTCCCCACCCTCGAATAATTCCCCACCCTATATTAATTCCCCATGCCACGGATGAGTTGAAAAAATAATTCCTCAGGGGGAATTAATCAAGTAAATACGGTAAATCCTTCGATATCCCTCTTAATCCAACAAAACCCCACGATTGCTCATTGATTTTCTACTCGGAGCTAGGAGCCAAGTAAATCAGGATAAAACATAGTCCTTCTAACCGACATTAGTTGATGTGAGGGAAAATAGGTTTGTAATGGGTTGAGAGAAATTCAACTACATTTCAAAAAACATTGAGAAATTTTATAGATAAGACTAGACAAAAAAAAACTAAATGGGACTAGGCAAAATAAATTATGAAATGTCCAAAGTTTTTTTATAATTAAAAAGTTATCTTCCTCACCTCTCTAGCCATTGCCTCGCTATTATTTAATTTTAAAAAATTAATTTTAAAAATTCCAAAAATCCCCTGTAGGCTAGCAAAGGCATTTAAAATGCCTCTATATGAGCAAAGAGAAAGCATAGCTGTTAAAGACTTATCACACGCAAAAAAAATTTTTTTAATTGCCATGAACATGTGGAATTATAAAAATGTTCAAAAAGTGGATTTCTTTCATTTTCTCTATCCCAAAATTTCCAAATAAGGGAAATAAACTGATTTTTTGTCAATCAATCACTTGTGACCGAAAAAATTTTATTGCTTTCCTTACCTATTTTTTTCTTAACCCTCCCCTATATATATACACTTAAAGACTCCCTAACTCTTCATTTTATTCTTTGTTTACTTCCCAACTCCCCTATTTAATTTTAAAAATAAAAAAAAAATTTATTAATATTAAAGGAAAAGAGATCCGGCTAGTTAGCAGTTAAAACCCCTAGGTTAGAAAACGAAGGTGCCGCTGGCGCAAATGAAAAAAATGATCCTCAACCGCACTCAGCAATAAGGTTGGCAGATAGTTAGATCCGGATATCCGAACCGAAATTTTCGGATATCCGGCCTTTTTCGAATCCGGATATCCAGATCCGCCAACCTTACTCAAAAAAACACGAAATTTAACGCAATCCACAATTTCAGTCTATACAAATTGTAAATTATTGTTATCGCTCCGGACATTTTAAAACCTTAACTCCAGCTCCGGAGCAATTTAGGAGAGATGAAGTAGGAGTGACTTGATACTCAAACTATGTGAGGGGGGTCATTCGAAAATTACTCAAAAACACTCAGCAATTGCGTCTAGCCCTAGTCGGGTCCCATTATGTAGGGGTTAAAAAACTTTTTGAATCGGGTTTCGGGTAACCCTTGATATTCCTGTTCAGTCGGTATGTCACAAGGCCAAGCGAGAAATAGCAGCGACGTTGTAAAACTTTTTACAACTTATTCTCTCCGCATTCCTGCTACCTCTTTTTTCACAATACTCCCTAAAATCGGAAGTATACGTGTGTGTAATGGGAGTGGCATTGTAATACTCGTGTCAACGAGTCTCCTCCCCTTTCTAATGCTTTATATTTTTCTAACACTCTTCACCTATTCATTTAATTAAAATTAAAAAAAATTTTTTAACAGCCTTGAATATTTCCAAAAAATAAAAGAAAATTCAAAAGAGAAAGAAAAAGAAATGAGAGGCAAAGCAAAAATGCTTCTTTTGCCTTTCAAACTTGTTTGCCTTGCTTTGATTCTGGCTTCAATTTTTGTCAAAAATGTTGCTATAAATGAGCCTAGGTTGATGGCAACAATACAACAAAACCTCATTTATGCATTGTTCCCAGCCGATAGATTCTATCTGACTCGATACAATTTCAATGAAGGTAAAATGCTTATTATTTCTTAAGCAGAAAATTTGACTCCTCAGATTATAATTGGAATTCTGGATTCTATCTGCAGTTTTACTAGTGTTGGACCCAAGGTGGCCCCTTCCATAACACTAAACTAGGGCGCAGCCACTCAAAAATAGAGCGAAATCGGCCAAAATGGGCCAAAAAAATTAGGTCATAGCTTTAAAAGCTTAAACATGATCAAAATTTCAAATAAGGCTAAAATTTTGAGAATTTTGGAAGGTCATGAAGTCAGAAATCCTTCATTTTTACTTTTTTTTTAACAAAATCCGAAGAATTTTTTAAATTTTACAAGATGGTAAAAATAGGGCAAAAATATGGCAAATTAGAAAATAGGGAAAAAATAGGGCGAAAAGGTCAAAAATAGGGAAAATCCTCTATATGTAAATAGGGTAAAAGGGCCACCCTGATTGGACCCTGACTTTATCAACTCTAAGAATCCATTGCCGAGCCTTGCGACCGCTATTTTGTATTTTAACCGTAGCCATACTAGTTGGAGGTAGGGAAGCATTTCCCTATTCCTTCCTCTTTTTTAAGTAGTTCTTTGAGTATAAGAACAGAATTTGAATATTAAAATCATGGATGCCCAAGATGTCCTCAATTATCAAGTTTTAACAAACAAATTTAAATTAAATAATGCCCACGAGTCAAACATTAATTCTATGGCTCGTAAGAATGTTGATTACATGAAAGCCTGATAAAGACATTCAATCTCAATTTTTTGTCAGACATTCTAATAAATAGCTAGAGGAAGATATTTTAGAGGCGCGATCGCATTTAAGTCGCTATGCGTCTTACAGGAAATAACATTCAAACGAGAAAGGAAGCAATCGCGCAAGATTTTCTCTCCTTTTCAATTGTCTTTTCTTTCACAAGACGCGCGCGTTTATTAAGTAAGCATAGCATTGTTAAATTGAGCAGGATAAAGGTTATCCGGCTAAAGTAGTAATGATAACATTATCTCTGTATCTCTGCTCATGGATCCATTATTAATATAGAAAAAATCAGCTTCCCAAAAAGGATTCAGGAGAATTTGGTAAAGTCAGCACCGCCTTGTCGGAATAAAATATAAAATGAGACTTTCATATTACCAGAATCGAATATTGAAAATAAATAAATAAGCTTCCATTGGGGCAGAATCCTTACGGAATAAGCAAAGGAGGGAATCCCTTGAGATTTTGAGTTCATAAATTAACTAAAAAAATTTTTTAAGTGAATGGCTTCGAAGAGTGGCGCCTCGAACAATTAGTTAACATTGCTGATAAGGATAACACTAAAATGCCTCGAGGGAGTACACAATCGAATGATGCGCTTATTCATGATGAATGGATTTATATTAAAGATACAAAAGATATAAAGCCAAAGTTCTATTTTCACCAAATTGAAGGAGAAGAAAAAAGGGAAATTTATAAGGCGAATTTAGAGAAGCTTAAAAATAGTGTTGGAGTGTTTAAAAATGCTGTGGACGGTATTATAACTAAAATTAAAAAATTCAAGAGTGAGCACAATTTACTCACCAATAAATGTACACCCGAAGAAGTTAAAAATTGTTTGAAAAATTATGGGGATGATGAAATGGATCAAACGGATCTGGAAGAGATTGCTCGACCTGAAGAGACAACCGAGAAAAATATAAATGCCAAAAAGGGGAAAGGATCTAGATATTTTCAGAAAATATGCGTATGCTGGGGAGAACCTTCTACCTCTCATGATAAACATCCTTCTGGTGAGGATGAACATTCTCTTCCTCCCCCAAAACATTCAAAAAACATACAGACAGATAAACAATTCGAGGAATTAATTAATTTAGTGATTGACTGTAAAGTGTTTATTAGAGATTTACATTCTGAAGAGAAAAGAATGGATACAGAAACTGGATTATTTGAAGGGGGAGAAGGCTCTTTGATTGATATATTCTCTTTTATGGAAAGACACTCTGAAATGAAGGATTTAAAAAATATTTTTGAATTATCTAAAATACAAACTGAAGAATTGGATGAAGCTATTTATAAAAGAATTTATGAGGAACACAAAAAAGAATCCAAGTCTAAACGAGCAATCGTGCAGGGTGCGGGACCAGTCGGTTTATATGCTACCTACAAACTTTTTATTGGTAATTTGAATTGTTTTAAATTGTTTTGATTTTTTAACCTAAACCTTCTTTATTTTTGTGTATTTTTGTAGCATTATTTATTACTATTAAATGGCTATTACCCAGGGAAAAATTTCTATTAACTAAGAAAATTTATAATAGATAAAAACCCATTTATATATTGCGCGGAAATTTACTTAGGGAAAAAAGTCTATAATGTTTTGGAAAAGCAACATTGTAAAAATCTGAAAAACTCCTGGGATCATTCTTAGCGATGTGGTAAAAAATCTGAGTTTCAATTCACCGTCATCGAGATCTCTTTAATTTTATAACGTATTTCGGCCCCTCTGACCAGCTAAAAATTCTCTTTCTTAATCAGTTTAAAGCCCTAAAATTTGCTACAAAACAGCCTTATTTTAGAAGGAGTGAATGTAACGCTTGTGAATGATCGTTCCGAAGAGTATATAAGAAATCGAGTTGTCTTTTTTGACCGAAAATGGATGTCACAATTGCGTTTCTTTTTGGGTACTGAATTTGATAAATTATTTTATAAAAATGAAAATGGAGAACGATCGTTGGGAAGAATTCTTGATGAAGATATTGGGTTTGTTAACATTAAACATATGGAAACTTTTTTGAAGGACCGGTTAAAAAATTTATCAAAATATATAAATGAGAAAAAAGAGGAAAGAACAAATCAGGGGACTCAACATGAAATCACTGAAGAAATTCGACAGGAAAATCAAAAAGGAAAATCATTTTTGAATTTGATTTATAATACAGCAGTTTTGGACATAAATACAGACTATGAAAAACCTTTGGCCGTCGTCGCTGCTTCGAATAAGCCAAGGGATCCAGAATCAGGATCCTTTAATTTCAATGATTTAAAGGAAATATTAACAAATTATGAAGGAATGAAAATTTTAAAATCAAATGAAATAGGAATTCCTTTTGATATATTTTTCTGTGCTGGGGGTGCAAGAGACCAAATACGCACAAAATTTATAGGTTAGAATTATTTTATATATGTAGTATTGTAAAGCATATAGCTATTAATTTCCTAAGGCTGAGCAGTAGGCGGCGTGGTGTAATGGCTAACACATCAGTCCGGTCTACTGAAGATGCTGGTTCGCTCCCAGCCGCCGATTAACCTTTTGCACTAGCTAAAGGAGAAAAATAGCTATAGCCCAGCTGCTTTACTGTATATAAAATATTAGGGTGTAACATAAATAATTAGCCCCCCTTGAGTAAAATCAAATGTCTATTAAAATAAAATAAATAATAATTAATCATCAAAATATGCACTATTATGACCATTAACATGTTGCCATTTAATGTATAGGAGATCAATTCCGCGAGAATAAAATTCGGGAGTTTTGGAGGCAAAATACAATCTAAGATGATTTTGACCTTAGGCAGATTAACAAAGTTTTTACCTGCTAAAGAATGAGCAAGAGAGGAAAATAAATGATAATCAGAAGGGGCACAGGGCTATATGGTGGATGAATATGAGATTCCCAGCCTAGCTGCTTGATTTTTTGGAGAGTCGCATTTGCGACATGCGGTCTAGGATTATCCTGTTGTAGGACTAGAATTGCAAAAAATCATCCATTCCCATTAAAAATATTAACGAAATTTTAAATTTTAGAAGAGCCAAAACAACTAACACAATCCATAAACTACGGAGTAGCAATTTTTGACAAAACCAAGCATGATGTGAAAGTTTTTACAGACAATGCAACTTTCTATCGCAATCCCATGAAAGGCATGCGATCTCATTTAAAAAGACAAAAGATAGATAAATTGATAAGTGATGCTGATTTCATTTCTGAACAACTAAAAAAACGTTATGCCAACATAAATAAATTAATCATTCATGGAATGGTAGAGGTTAAATCTCCTATAAAAGGCGAGGAAAAAACTCTCGCGGTAAACCATAAAGGAAATCTTATACCGAAAAATTCGTCAGACGAACAAATCGTTGTTCGTCTCTTTGAATCAAATCCAACATTGCATATTGCATCTATTACACCTTTAGCACTTGTAGAATTTATTGAAGAATTAAAAATTGAAAGAAATTTAGAGGAAAATTCAAATAAAATTAAAAAATTTGACGATTTACATGATAAATTGCAAAAAAGATGGGCTAAAGCTCTGTTTGATTATACATTTTCTGTTAGACATCCGGAGAGATTTGGACAAGTAGTTATTGAAGGGGCTGAGTATACGAGTTCACGTACACTCTATAAAGGCAAAAAGATATCCCAACGACAGCAAACTCTCAAATACGACCCTCACAGTGCTAATACATGCACTTTTTATGTTGGAATCTATGGAGTTGAAAATCCCGTAAAAGAAATTTATGGAACACAAGATTCAGCAATTATTGCAGCTATAGGTGATGCAAATACAAGCGCTCATTTTATGACATCTAGTGGGACTAGTACAGGCAAGTTTTTATAATTAAGAAAAATATTTGTGCGTTATTGAGATTTCTTTGAGTCAGCAAAGCATAAATATGAATAAGGATAAGCTCCTAATAATAATAGTCGGAAAGTCACAAGTAGATTCCTGCTTGTTGGGATCAAACATTCAAGTAGGGCAATGTAAATTAGAGATCGGTCTGGATCAGGATCCAGTCTGGATTTTTCCTGGATCCAGATCAAGAATCCTGTCCAGGTTACTAACCTAAATCCAGATCCAGAATCCAGATCCAGGATTTTTGAAAATATCGATCTCTAATGTAAATTAAAAACTAAATGTATGAGGAATTAGAAGTAAGGAGGATATTTGGTGGATTAACAGGGATTTAGAGGGATTGGTTGAATAGGAGAAGCATCCTGGGAAACAGAAGCATCCTGGGAAAAATATTTTACAAAATTTATTAAGGCCGATTTGGAGTCGAAAGAGCAGTTAATGCGATTAAACAATATTATGAAAACCCAGATAAATCAGATTTACGCAAAATGATGAACTCTGCCCTGAAAAAAGTGCGAAGACGTGTGCTCGAGAAAGCAAAAGAGTATGTAAAAATACTTGACGGCATAAAAGTAGATCTTGACGATTAACAAAGCGGAGAAGAGGAGTTGGAGTGAAAAACATTTTTACATATTTTTGGGTATATAAAAACATTTTTGGAATTTTTTCGGGTTTTGGGTATTTTTGAATTTTATGAATCATTCTAGTCAAATGTAACTTTGAAACAATGGTTGAAGATAGGATATCAACTCCGAATATTATAAAGGAAAAGATAAGCAAGTTCTCGGGCGGTAGCTCATTGGGAGAGCACCTGTTAAGGTATAAACTAGTTAAGCGAGTACGGTCACTTATTGTTCTCTATTCAATTTCTAACCAATAGACTTTTTAAAAGAAGAAAATTGGATATCAAATCCTGATAAGGGGCAACCGCTAGAGATAATTGAAAAATGCACCAAAAATTATATCAAGTATTGGAAATTTTCCCAGAGGGGTGTTTGACCTAATCCTAAATCAAGACTTAATTGTGTTTTTGGCTCAGCATTAGGAGTCTTGATCCTGAGGGCTTGGGAAAATTTTCAGTCTTGAAACATCTTAACCGACTTTTTAGTTTGAAATAATTTAAAAGGATTATTAAGCAAGATGAAGGAAACTAGGTTCATAAAATTCAAGAATTTCTATTTTTATTTTAAAAACAAAGTTATTCTGATTCAATGTACATAGATTATGTAATGCTACAAACCGCGCATTTTATCTTTTTATCATTTTTAACCGTTAAATCCACATTATTTACTATTTTGAATTGTTTTCTTTTTTTAAGTTGCATAAATTGAAACTGTCTTTTATTTTAATTTTCTTTTTTTTGGGGGGTGAAAAAAAAGATTCCCTCAAGTGTCTAAGCTGTTGTGTCCGCACTTGCAGAAAGAATATAAATGAAAATAAATAAACCTTCATTGGGTAAATAAACCTTCAATAAATAATTCAAAGATCTCGGTTTGGGCCCTTTCCGTGATGGTTCAATTCCATCTCTCATCCACAATTTTTCCACAGCATGAATCGCCATTTGTCATGTCCGATGTTCATGCTGTGGAAAAATTGTGGATGGGAGATGAAATTGAACCATCAAGAAATGAGCCCAGACCGAAGCACAACCGACTGTGCCACCATCCAACCCGATGCTGGGTTATTTATTTTCATTTATGTTCTTTCTGCAAGTGCGGACACAACATAAGCCGCAAAAATTATTTTAATTTTTAAAATGAATTTATCTTTTAATAAATAATTCAAAGATCAACTACTTTCATGTTCCAAAAACTTTCCACAATTAAATTAATTTTTTTATTTTCTAGAAGAAATGGTACTCCATTATTAAACTCTTAATTTCAAATTCATTTTGGAAAATTTTTAAGAAGTAACTCGATAAAAGTCGACCATATGAAATATTTTTTAAACTTTTATGGGTATATCTCCAGTAGTTTTTATAAATGTCATTCAAAAATTTCAGATTAAAGGCAATCGAAAACTTGAAAACCTAAAAAATTAGGGGGTTTTATAATGTCTTAATAAGCTTTATCTTTCGAAAAGCTCAGCGAGTTAAAAAAGTACAGCGAGCTAAAATTTGTCCTTAGAAAGGACTTTGGCTCGATATGGACACAGGAAATCGATGCTATTTTATTTATCCTTTTATTTAATAGGGCAGTCTAGCGACAGCATGGAGAGTAAAATAGATATTATAAAAGTCGGCATTTACTTATCCTCATTCAGTTTAACTTAATATAACTTATTAAAAAAATTTTTTTCTAATTAAAAAATCATCATTAAAAGGATCAGAAACAAAAGTTTCTATTGAGAATCCTCGTGGTAAGAGAGAAATGCGACGCAAAACAAATTGGTCGATAGTTTTTGTCTTGATTCTCGCTTCCAAGTTTAATGTTGGCGAAGCCGCAAACAACTTCGATAAAGGTATTAATATTTAAAACCGGTTGTGTACAAGCTACTCGTGAGATATTTTTTTCTGAAAGCAACCTTAATATTGATATAATAATTGGAGTCATCTGTTGTTTTTAGAAAAATTTTCATTAATTTTTATAGATGGAGTGTTAAAAGAAAGTCGCATTAAACGATTAAAACAAATTGCTGAGATAGATACTTCAACTGGAATGCCTCGAGGAGCTGTATACTCATGTGATTCAATTAAATTCGAGGAATATAAATATCTGGGAGAGAATGTGGAAAAGTATGAAGAGCTTTTCGAAACATTTAATAAAGCTTTTGTCAGACTTGTAAATAAAGTTGCCGAATTTGCTCAACTAAACTTAAAAAATATTAACATATCTCTTGATGAAACAGAAGATATTGCAAATGAATTAAAAAAATATGATGATATACATACTGTGCTGAAAGTAGAGTGGCACAATACCTCGTTTGACTCAATTGAGGAGGGACAGGAGAGATTTGACTAGAACAAATCTACTCCTTAGTTTTCACAGGCAACGGAGATATCCAATCTCCAGAAATCAAATTCCTTAGTAAAACACAAACACAGAAACACAATTAAAAATATTTATTTAGTTAAAATAAGATTATAAGTGAAGTGCCTCGGGGGAATATAAGCCGAGCACAAGTTTGGGCTGCCGGTCAACAAAGCAGGCCCTTGTGGTTTCCAATAGATAAAATGGGGGCAAGTCAAAAGTTGGTAATAATTGATTGGCAGAGCTCAGAGAGCGCTGGCAATAAAAGGCAAGTGGGAGAAAAGGTAATTAGCAAGTTGGAATAAGAACAACAAGTGAAGTAAAAGCAAGTGATTAAAGAGAGTAGGCCAAAACATTATATAGGCCCTTTGGGCACACATACCTATATCGTATTTATTCTACTTGAATGACCTCTGTCTATTTTCAATAGCTAAAAAGTGCATTCAACTAGAAGGTCATTTAATTATAATAAATAAGGATTCTAAATTTCAAGGAATCTGCTACAACGTCGAATAGAGAAAATTACATGGAATTGATATATTTAATTATAAATTGCAAGACTTTCATGATAGATTTACATTCAAAAGGCTCAGAAGGCTCTTTGATTGATATTTACTCTTTTATGGAAAAAGCATCCTCTTTAAACTACAAGGAATCATTGTTTAATTTTACAACATTAAATGTGTTGAAATTTATTTTTAATTTATCAAAAATACAAAGCAAAGAAATGGATAAAGCTATTATCAAAGAAATCTACAAGCAACATTTGGAAAATAAAAAGAAATTGGGCAAAGAATATAAAAATGTAATTGTGGAGAGTGATGGTCCAGTTGGCTTATATGCTGGCTTTGAACTCTTTATGGGTAATTTAATTAGGTATTTATGAAGAAATTTAATTATTTTTAGAGGGAATGAATGTAACTCTAGTGAATAATCGTTCTGAAGATTACACACGAAATCGAGTTGTCTTTTTTGACCGAAGATGGATGCCACAATTACGTTTCTTTTTGGGTACTGAATTTGATAAATTATCTTTTGGTAATAAAAAAAGAAAGAGATCATTGGGAAGAATCCCTGCTGAAGATGAAGTGTTTTTTAAAATAAAAAATGTGGAAAATGTTTTGAAGGAACAGCTTAAAAATTTATCAAATTATATAAATAAAAGGGAAGGAAATCAACCCGAAAAATCATTTTTGAATTTGATCTATAATACAGCAGTCTTGGACATAAATTCAAACCATGAAAAGCCTTTAGCCATCCTGGGTGCTCCAGTGAATCGTCCTCAATCCTTTGATTATGGTCATATAAAGCAAATATTAACAAATTATGAAGGGATGACAATTTGGGAATTAAATAAAACCATAGCAATTCCTTTTGATTTGATTTTCTGTGATTTTATCAAACAAATTAAATATGGTGCTGCTATTCTCAACAAAACACATAACAGAAAAATTTTCAAAGAAAATCAAGAAATGTCTTTTAAAATAAATTCGATGGATAAAAGTCTAATAATCAATTACACTCAATTGGCTAAAGAATCATTTCTCCTTACTCAAAAAATTAGAAATCGTTATTATTATATGAATCTCTTGATCTGCTATAATATGGAAGAAGTAAAAGATACTTCCCAAATTCCTTTGACTAGAACAGGCAAAGTTTATAAGACAATCTTTAATGGAAGAATTGATAATTCCAAAGATGATGAAAATATATCTGTCCAAATATTTGAGACGGATACAAAAATACAAATTGAATCAGAAACACCTATGGCAATTGTTGAATTAATTGAAGAAGTTAAAAATGAAAGGGAGGAATTGGAAGAGATGAATGAAGAGGAATTTAAAGAAAGATGGTATGAAGTAAATATTAACAGAGAAAAATATAAACATGATAAAGCTCATGAAAAATTAGTACGGATAAAAGATAGAAATTTGAGAGAAAGAGGATATGGATATGAAAATTTGCAGAAAGAATTGGATAAAATGTTAAATAAACGGAATAAATTATTGAAAGAAAAGATTGAGAATATAAAAATCAAAAATGATAAATTATTTGAAAAAGGTCTATTAAACATAGAAGAAGAACATGAAAAAATACTTGAAAAATATGATGATTTTATTGTTGGATTAAAAGAAAACTGGTTTAAAGCTCTTTTTTATCATGTACTTAAATACAAAAGTGAAGGAAAAAAGAAGGTGATAATTCAATTAAGTAAAGAAAAAGGAGAAGCAAGTAGTAGTAATGTTGAAGCGAATGAGGAAGAACAAGACAAACATGTTCTTTATTTTGACAAAAACAGTTCAATTAGAAAAACAGTTGTGGAAAAAATTTATGGAAAAGAAGCTAATGTAAAATTAGTTAAAGAAAAAAGAGATTCAGGAATTCTTGTGAGTATAAACGATGAAAATACTACAGACAAAATAAATGAAGGTAAGTTTATTTTGTCTGTTTTTGAAACATAAATGAGGTTTTTTTTCGAAAAAACAAATTTTTTGACATAAAATGAGTGAGATAGTAACTAGATTCCAACCTTCACACTGCTGGGCAGGTATCCTGTCTTCTTTTATGTTTTACTGGGTACCAAGCCCGGAAAAGTACCTGCGAAGCACTAGTATGGGCTGTGCCGATTTAATTAAAATTAAATATTCGGAGTGAAGCATACATATTGAGGTTTTTATTTAAACTTTTCAAAGGTTTGGTCGAGGTTGAGAAAGCAGTTTCAGCAATCAAAATATACAACAAAAGCGGCGAACAAATGGATTTAACAGAAATGTTAATGGAAGCGTTGAAAACCCCCGAGTTAAATTAAAAGTTGTATAGAAGGAAGTAAAAAATTTAAAAAATTCTGTAAATTAAAAAATACAAAAAAAATACACAAAATAGAAAAATATAAAAAATACAGAAAAAATACAAAATTGCAAAAAAACCAGAAAAAGAAAAAAACAAAAAATAGCAAAAGACGCTGTATTTAGTTAACAATCATATCATAAATTTAATTTTTCAAACGCATTCAAAAAATAAATAATAAAAATCAAAAATATACAATAGCACACCCTTTATTTATTTAAAAATGGTTGAGGACAATAATCACTTGCACCAAAAAGTTTCATTTAACAAATGGGAAAAAATCAATAGGAAGTGTACAAAAAATTGTAAATAAAAAATGATTTATTCAACAAAAATGTATTCACTTTATTTATGACATGCTCATGGATATGAATTTTAATATTGGATTGCTAGAAACCGGGCGGAATCGAGATTGCTAAAAAATTTTATGGAACTATCAGTCTCGCTAAAGGTCGCTTACACCCTCATATTTGATTTCGTTTATCAAATTTTGGTTATTGAAAAAATTTTATTGAAAAAAAAATATTGAAAAAATCAAAAAGAAGTGTAAATTCATAGGAAAAAATTCTTTGTTTTCAAATTATCAATCATTAAAAATTTTTTTCTTCATTTCTCGTTCTAATCCTTATTTACTTTACGGATACCAAAATCCGAGTCCATGAGCAAGTCTAATTTATTTAATATTCTTTATATGTAATTTTTAATTTTAATCGGGCATAAAAGATTCTAGTTTTATTTGGTCTTGAACTTTGACTTACATTTGCTTATAATTCTATCTTACAACTTATGACGTTGTTCAAACTCGTAGGGAGTTGTTTCAACAGCATCATCCGCCTTTAAAATGGTCTTCCGCTTTTAAAAAAAGAGAATACTAATCCATATCCATAAGCATGTGTGGTTTATTCTTTTAACGGTTTTTATAATTATCACTTAGTCGCGCATAAAAGATTTAGATTTATTTGTTTTTTTAACTGGTTAACCTACATCAAAATTTTCTGAACTTATAAACATTTTTTCAAAGATCTCTGAAATAAGATGTGTATGTTGGTAAATGCCCAGCTCGCAATCTTTCCAGCTGTACTAGCTACCGAGCTCGGAAACCTGAACTCGGCTCGGGTCGAACTCTAACAAAATGTTATTTATTGGTCTGAAATTTAGTTTCATGGAGAGTTTTGACTTTTAAATGTTTTGGATATAAAATAACATTTTCCTCCATATCAAAAAGTTTTTAAATTTGCAACTAAAATTTTATACAAATCTAATAATAATGTTTATAAAAATGTTGAATAAAATTTTAAAAATAAATTTTAAAAAGGTTGTGGTAGGGTAGTTTAAGGTTAAAAAATATACAAGGGTTTGGCCCTGGATGACCATTTGGAATTAATGACCAGTTGGAATGAATATTTACAGGGGGCAATAATCAAAATTTTTTAGATAAATAACGGGTGTGATATCTTTGGGTGAAAGACAAAACACAGTCCATCCAAAATACAAGTACATTAGATTAAAAGACACTGTCCACTTGTACAATATTAATTTAAATGTCGATATATTTTATCTTATATCCTTGATCCCTACGTGTATTGTTTCTTGTCTAGTAACTACAACCCTTATTTTTAAAATTTTTAGTTTTACTCTAATGTATCGGACGGATGGAATGTGTTTTGCCCTACACGGATATCTTTTTAAATGTTTTTTTAAATTAAATAATAAATAGTCGTTTAGTCTGGCTGAACACTTTGTGTTTTCTTTTTTTTGTTTTTTTTAATCTCCGTCTTTTATAACTTTTACATTTTTTACATTCTTCAATTTTTTCTTTCTTTTTTTCAAAAGCTTTTAATTTAACTCAGGTTTCTTCAAAACTTCAATTAACATTTCTGCTAAATCCTTTTGTTCGCTATTTTTACTGTATTCTTTAATAGCAGAAACTGTTTTCTCAACATCGAACAAACCTTTAAAAAAATTTAAAACAAAAATTTATAAATCTATCCGCTTTTGCATGCCAAAAATTATTAATAGCTCAATCACTGACTACTATTTCGATAAATGGTAAACAAGTTAGTCACGGTTGGTTAGAAATTTACAATTCTAAGAATTAATTCTGACTTATTGTTAGAGGGCTATCTACAAAAATAACTTGGGTGACATTATAATTGAAAAAATTATTTCATTCAAGTCGTTATTTAATCTTATTTTATTGGTTTTAAAAAACTTGCCTTCATTCAAATTACGTGTATTCCCATCGTCGCTTATATTCACAAAAATTGCCGAATCTTTTTTTCCTTTAACCAATTTTACTGCATTTTCTTTTCCATAAATTTTCAGCAAAAATGTTTTTCCAATTAAACTGTTTTTGTCAAAATAAAGAACATGTTCCTCTTGTTTATTTTGAAGTGTATCAGCATTATAGCTAGTACTCGCTTCTCCTTTTTCTTCGCTTTTCTTGCTTAATTCAATTTTAACATTCTTTTTGTCTTCATCTTTGCATTCTTTATCCAATACACGATAAAAAATAGCTTTAAACCATCTTTCTTTTAATTCAACAATAAAATCATCATATTTTTTCAACATTTTTTTACGTTCACCTTCCAGTTCTCCTTCCATAATTTTATCATTTTCAAATTTTATATTTTCTAACTTTTCCATCAATATTTTCTCTTGTTCGTTTCTTATTTTGTCTAATTTTTCAACCTTCTCTTTGTAGTTATTGTCTTCAATTTCTTTTATTTCTCTCAATATTTCTTCTTTTTCGTTTATTTTTTCTTCCAAAATTTTTGACACATCTAAACTGTCACGTTCGCTTTCCAATTCTTTTATTTCCTTCTCTATTTTCTTATATTCCTTATATAACTTTAAGGATTCTTTTAATTTTTTACCTTCTTCAGTTTTTATGTTTTCAATTCCTCCATTCAGATATTTTTCATCTAATTTTTGTAATTCTTCTAAAAATATCTTATTCTCTTCGATTTCCTTATTCATTAAATCTTCACTGTCATATTCTTCATTAAACATTTGAGAACTTTTCCAGATTTTCTTTTGTTTCCTTTTAGATTTTCCTTTTAATATCATTTCTTTAATTTTTTTAAATTTTCCTTTTCGTTCTTTATTGTTTCCCATTTTTATATCTTTTAGTTCTTCCAATATTTCATCTCTTTTGTCCACTTTTTCTGCTAATTTTTTGGACAATTTTAAATTTTTACGTTTCATTTCAAAATCTTTTATTTCTTTAACTAAATGTTCCTTTCTAAAATTTAATTCTTTTAAGTCCTCTTTCAAAATCGTCTCTTGTTCGTTTTTTACCTCTTCTTTCATTCAATTCTTTATTATGTTTGTACTTTACTTCACCAATAATATATTCATTCCATTTCTTTTTAAATTCCTCATCACTCATCTCTTCCAATTCCTCCCTTTCATTTTTAACTTCTTCAATTAATTCAACAATTGCTATAGGTATATTTGAATCAATTTGTATTTTTGTCTTCGTCTCTTTTATTTGGACAGAAATATTTTCGCTATTATCGGAAGGATTATTATACCAAAGTCTTCCATCGTCGAATGTTTTATAAACTTTGCCTGTTCTAGTCAACGAACTTTGAGAATTATTTTTTACCACTTTCATGCCAAAATAAATCACCCAAACAATATAAAAATAACGGTGTCTAATTTTTTGAGAAAGGAAAAGTGATTTTTCAATCAATTTTTCAAAATCTTCGAATAATATACTCGAATTCATTTTTATATTTATGGAGAATTTACTTTCGTTGAAGATCCTTTTGTTGTTATCTTTTTTGTTGAGGATAACAGCACCATATTTAATTTGTTTAATAAAATCACAGAAAAATAAATCAAAAGGAATTTCAACATTTTTCTCTTTATCAAATTTATCTAAAATAGCCTTTGGATTTCCATTAGCAGTGTTAATCTCCAGAACTTTTTTATCACTTAACAATTTCAAAACCGAATTTTGCCCTTTTTCCCGTACAAAATTTGACAAAACGTTTAAACGTTCTTTTAGCGCATTTTCAAAATTTGTGATCTTTGATTCTTCTTCTTCAGGAAATAATTTTTCAAATTCAGTACCCAAAAATATAAACAAGTCTGACATCCATTTGGCGTCAAGTTTTATTGTATCGTCTACATTGGTAGAAGAAATACTCATAGCTGTTACATTCATTCCTTCTGAAATAGACAGAAAATATTTTTCAAGGATTAAACTTAAATAATTTTTTACGTTTTTGTTTTAATTATTTTAATTTTAAAAAATTATTAAAAGTACCCATAAAAAGTTTGAAAGCAGCATATAAACCAACTGGGCCATCCACCTCCACAATTACATTTTTATATTCTTTGCTCAATTTCTTTTTATTTTCCAAATGCTGATTGTAGATTACTTCAATAATAGCTTTATCCATTTCTTTGCTTTGTATTTTTGATAAATTAAAAATAATTTTTAGAGAATTTAGAGCAGTAACATTAAACAATGATTTCGGGAAGTTTAAAGAGGATGCGTTTTCCATAAAAGAGTAGATATCAAGCAAGGAGCCTTCTGAGCCTTTTGAATGCAAATCTGCCATGAAAGTCTTGCAATTTATAATTAAATTTATCAATTCCATGTAGTTTTCTCTATTCGACGATGTAGCAGATTCCTTGAAATTTATAATTAACTGACCCTCCAATTGAATGACCCTTTTAGGTTATTGAAAATAGATTAAGGCTATTCAGTTAGAATAAATACGATATAGGTATATTTAGGGTCGGATGGATCTCAAAAATTTTATACGGATTACATATAAAAAATTTTTTCTCAGCTATGTTCAGTTCTAAACATTACCCCTTCTTCTAACATCTCACCAACATTTCTACTATTTTTTACAATTTCATCATATTTTTTTAATTCATTAGCAATCTCCTCTGTTTCATCAAGAGATATGTTAATATTTTTTAAATTTAGTTGAGCAAATTCGTGAACTTTATTTACAAGTCTGACAAAAGCTTTATTGAACGTCTCGAAAAGGGTTTTATACTCCTCATGTTCTTTGAGATATTTATACTCCTCGAATTTAATAGAATCACTTTGGTATAAACCTCCTCGAGGCATTCCAGTTGAATTATCTATCTCAGCAATTTGTTTTAATCGTTTAATGCGACTTTCTTTTAACACTCCATCTATAAAAATTAATGAAAATATTTTTGAAAACAATAAATGACTCAATTATAATATCAATATTAAGGTTGCTTTCAAAGAATCATATCTCTCGAGTATAGTGTACATACACAACTGATTTTAAATATTAATACCTTCATCGAAGTTGCTTGCAGTATCGCCAAGATCAAAATTCGAAGCGAGAATCAAAGCAAGCCAAACAAGATTGAAAGGCAAAAGAAGCATTTTTGCTTTGTCTCTCATTTCTTTTTTAAACTCCTTCAAACTGAGAAGGATTTTTTTAATTTTTAAAGAATTTTGGGGGAGAGGGGTTGTTTTTGAAGTTTTTTAACAGAATGATTGAGTTTGGCTAGAATAGATTTGCTTATATTGGCATTAATGGAAAGTGGAGAGCTGAGGGTAAGCGTTGGTAAAGAGGAGGAGTCTGTAGAGTGCATGTAATTTTACCCTGCCCCATCCCCCCTCCATCCCAATTTACGTTAATCAGGCTGGCAAAATTTTCGAGGGGAAGGAAAGGCAGTGGAAAGGAAAGGCAGGGGAAAGAAAGCCTGGGGAAGGAAAGGCTGGGAAGGCAATAAGGAGGATGTCAATAAAATTGTTTTAATTGCTCGATTGGTAAATTCAATAATAATTTTTGCCCATGGAAAAGGGCAATGAGGAGAGGAATCTCGCCTTGACTGCCAATTATTAGTGTGTGAATGACTAAAAAAAATTTTTTAGTTTGTTTAAAAAAGTCCATTTAAACTTTTGTATTACTCTGTTACAAAAACAATAGCTGTATTAACGTATAATTTCTTAAGCTCTATGTATTTGCCACAGAAAAATTTCAATTTTATGAAAATTCAGAATTTACTGAAAAGTTAGGAAAATTTTAATTATTAAATTGTTGGGAAGGAAAAAAATAAAAAAAACATATTGAAAAAACGAAAAATAATCAAAATATGTTATGTAAATATTAAGTATTTTAATAATTAAAATTCTCTTAACTTTTAGGAATATTTAAAATTTTACTAAAATTTAAATTTTTTCGCGGCATATAAAATAAATTGTACAGGAGAACCTACTAACTGTTATGCTAGCGAGACTGCTAACTCTGTAAACAGATCAAAAGGGTCAGTCAGTTAACGTACGGTGAATTCCAGGCCTCAATAACCGAAAATGGAAAATTTAAAAAATAAAGCTAGCGTACAAACATTTGCGGACATGCGGGCCGATAAATGCATAGTGTTATGTATCGACTTGCGCGGTGTGTCCGATACTAACAGAACAAGACTTGACTAACAAACAAGGTATATCACAAGGCAATAATACAATGGAAATAGGGGTCAGAGCCAAAATTTAAAAAAGTCAAAGCCGGAGCCAAAAATTGCCCTATACATACAACTTGGTAGGTTTGACATAAGTAAATATAATAAAGGGCAAATAATATTAAATAAAAGTCAATAATTATTTTAAAAATTAAAAAAAAAATTTCCACAGCCTTGCCCTTTACGTTTTAATTTTTAAATTAAGAGAGGAGGGATAATCATAAGGGCAAATAATCATTTATAATTTTTAAATGGACACAAACTATAATTTCTCTTATAAAATTTGCCGGGCAATGTAAAAAATTATTTTAAGTCAGTCGATCCCATATGACTGACTTTAAAATTACCCTTCCCTTTACCCACCTACTAGTGATGTTCGAGAGTCTCGGTCTCGACTCTCGAGTCGAGAAATTTCTCGGTTTTTTGGGGTCTCGGTCTCGGGGTTTTGGTCTCGGAAAACGAGACTAAATTTACACCCCTGACGGAAATTTTTTGAATTTTACTCGTCCCTCGCGTACTCTAACATTTAAATTTTTAAGGAAAAGGGAAAGAAATATTTATATTTTCTCTTATTTTTTTTTTGTTGGTCGATGGTTCAGTGGTTAGGTTGACTGACTTTACTCACTTAATATTTTGATTGATATGGGTTCGAACTAGTGTTTCACCGGAACCGAA
This sequence comes from Meloidogyne luci, assembly GCA_902706615.1. Classification (NCBI taxonomy): domain Eukaryota; kingdom Metazoa; phylum Nematoda; class Chromadorea; order Rhabditida; family Meloidogynidae; genus Meloidogyne; species Meloidogyne luci. The sequence goes on along the minus strand of CACSLI010000228.1, from coordinate 676,933 downwards.
ATTTTGACCGGAACCGGAACCGGATCCAATTTGAGTTCCGGTTCCCGGAAACGGAACCGGAACTTTTCAAAGTTCCGGCCCGGAACCGGAACCGGAACTTTTAAAAAAATTTTTGCTAGCAAATTTTAAAAAATTTGTAGTTAAGTAGGGCTGTCTGTTCACCAACTTCTTCGGTTAACCGAAACCGAACCGAGCCGGGACTTTTGATTAACCAAAACCGAACCGAAAATTTGTCGGCGATAAGTGATATATTTGGATTAGAGAGTGGTGTATGAACGGATTTGTTGGTATAAGTGTTGAATTTTGAGAATATTTCAGGACAAGAAGCAGATTTTTTCCCTTTTCAGCGCCGCAGGCGAAAATTTTGAAAATTTCTGAAGGCTGTAAGCAAAAAAATTCTTATTTATTAGTCATACGAAAAATTTTAAGAATTTTAGAGGGCCAAAAAACCGTAATAACTCCATGTAAAAATAAAATAATTTTTAAAACAAAATTAAACTCATAAAATGAGTTATTTGTTGAAAGAAAAATTTGAAAGTTTATTATCCTACGACCGGGAAGCGAACCCAACTTAAAATCATTAACACCTTGATTGAAGCCCAGACCCTTAACCACTCGGACACCCGCTCATCAGAAGGCAATTGAAAGAAAAAAAACATATTTCTTTCGATTTTTTTTATTACAAGTATATGAGAGTACGAGTTGTTTATTAATATTATTTAAAAAAACTAATCCTTAGGGGTGTAAAAAAGTTCCGGTTTGGCCGGAACCAATTTGTAAACCGGAGCCGGAACCGGAACCGGAACCGGAACTTCCGGTGAAACTCTAGTTCGAACCCATAGAGGGAAATGAGGGTGAAAAAATTTGCCTTTTCAAAAATAAATGTTTTTCAACTTTGATTTTGCTTAAAAATTTGCGAATTTATTTTTTTATATATTATACACGTGAAAAAATATTAAAAATTTTAATTTAATCATGAATTTTACAAAATTTTCGCCGGCGGAGCAGAAATCTAAGAGTTCTGGCTTCATGATTATCTAAACTTCAAAAAAATTTTTGCCTGTAGTTCTTACAATTGAATTTTTTCTACTAAGGCCTTCCAAATTTTTCAAAATTTTCGCCTGCGGCGCAAAAAATAGAAGAAATCTGACTTAAGGACCCCCAAAATTCTCAAAATTTTTGCCTGCGGCGCAAAAAGATTTTATGGAAGAAGAAGGTTGCGGGCCGGGTTTTGAAAAATTCACAGGTCGGGGGTCGGGTGAAAAATACTGGGAATCTTATTAATTTTTAATTTAATAAGATTAAAAAGATTAAGAGGGATACTGGGGATTCTGAAGGATTAAATTAATATCAATGGACTTGTGCGTGGCATCGAGGGATCAAGGAGATATCGTCGGATTTGGGAGGGATATTGATGGATATGAGGGAATTTTAAGAGATTAATGTGAATATCAGTGGATAAATATTGTGGGTATATATTATGAGGGATATAAACGGATTTTTGTGGATTAGGAGGGACATCAAGTGATATCCCTCTTAATCTCTCGGTCTCGACTCTCGGTCTCGACTCTCGTTTTGCTCTCGGTCTCGGGTCTCGGTCTCGACTCTCGGCTTTTTTTGACTCTCGAACATCACTACCACCTACCTCTTCGTTATATAAAACCCTAGCTCTTCATTTCAATCGAAGAGCTAATTTTAAATTAAAAATCCTTTTAAAAACCTACAACCTATTGAAAAAAAAAGTTTTCTATTGAAGAAAAAAAATTTATTTTAAAAAGTAAATGCGGGTCAAAGCAAAATTGACAGTTTTTGGGTTAATTCTCATTCTGAATTTCGTCAAAAAAAATTTTCATGTAAATCAAAACTTGTTTATTGGCACAAATTCGATGAGTTACGCTTTATTAGACAATTTAGAGGAATTGACTAAAGAATCCTTTTTCCTTTCTGAAGAAATTAAAAATCGTTATTATTATATGGTTCAGTTGATTAAGTTTGGTATGGACGAGGTAGAGGGTAATTCCCAAAGTGCAGTTATTGGAACAGGCAAAGTTTATAAAACATTCCACGACGGAAAGCTCAAGTATAAGCGTCCTTATAAGCCTATGAAACCAAATTATGCCCAAATATTCGGGACAGAGTCCATACAAATTAAAACTGAAACACCTATGGCAATTGTTGAATTAATTGAAGAAGTTAAAAATGAAAGGGAGGAATTGAAAAAGATGAATGATGAGGAATTTAAGAAAAGATGGGAGGAAGCAATTATTGAGGAAATAAAATATAAACATGATAAAGAAGTGGATGAAAAATTAGAAGAAATAAAAGACGAACAAAGGAAGATTTTGGGTGATGATTTGAAAGAATTAAACGAGAAATATGAGAAACTCGGAAGAAAAATAAAAGAAATGGAAAAACGTAACAATTTAGAGGAATTTAAAAAATTGAATGAAAAGCGAAACGAAAGAGTAGAAATATGGAGGAAAATAAGACAAATAAAAAATGGAAGCATTAAAGAATTGAAGGAAAAATTAGAAGTGGTTAGCAACGAAAAAGAGAAAGTATATGAAGAAAAATTAAAAAATATGAAGTTTGAGAATGATAAATTACTTGGCGAAAGTCGATTTAATATAGAAGATGAACGTGAAAAATTGCTGGGAAAATATGATGATTTTATTGTTGAATTAAAAGAAGGATGGTTTAGTGCTGTTTTTTATCATGTATTTGAAAAAAATACAAAGATGAAGACAAAAAGAAGTTGATAATTGTTAGCGATAGCATTGAAGAAATGGAAGGTTGAGAGGGCCTGTAAAAGTGTAAATTCTCCGTGTCAGCTAACTCAAGGAACAGACAAGTAAAGGAACGACCAACTCGTGGAATATTTTAAAAACAAAAATTTTCGAAATTTTTTTTAATTCTGTTTTTTAAAGTATTCTAATTTGTTTTAAATTCTTGTTTTTGTAAATATTCAGATTTTTCAAAAAACTCCGATTTTTAAAATATTCCATAAGTTGGTCATTCCTTGACTTGTCCTTTCCTTGATTTGTCGTTCCTTGACGTGTCTGTTCCTTGAGTTGGTATTCCTCGAGTTAGCCCCTACCGAAATTCTCCGCACTGTTTAAAATCTAACGATAACCTCGACTAAACAATATATTTGATTCCTGCTATACCTAAGCCTTAACTTTAAATGTTTAAAATTATTATAACATCAGAAACTGTATACCGTATTTTCTCGATTAATTCCCTCTGAGGAATTATTTTTTTCAACCCTTTCTTGGCAAGGGGAATCATTCGAGGGAGAGGAATTATTCGAGGGAGGAGAAATTATCGAGAAAATACGGTAAGTATGTAAAGTTATAGTGGGAGTCAACATTATTTTAAAAAATTATTTTATATTAAAAATTGAAATGTCTTGATATGTATACTCATTTTTAATTTTTTATTATCCAAACATCCACCACAAGGACTCGACATTGTTGACCGTTGAGATCCACATTATTTATCTTTTTTGAATTGTATTCTTTTTGGAGTTGGATAAATTTAAACTATTTTATTTGATTAATTATCCGGGTGACTGATTTTTTAATATTAATATAAATTCCTAAAATTGTCAAATATGCTTTTCGCAGATCAAAAATTTTTTTATAGTTCTTAAGGGGTTTTAGCTTTATTTTTTGTCTCAAAATAACATTTTAGTATATTTCACTGTTTACGGGTTATGATAGGGAAAAATTTATTTACCAAATAAAAAATTGATTAAAATCAGGGGAATAAGACAATCCGCAATTTTGATCTAAAAAATCCGCATTTTATATCAAAAATCCGCAAAAATTTTCAAACACAAAAATTCAATTAAAATCACTTTATGCGTTATATTTTATAACTTCAACAATTGAATTATGCAATTTTTTATTACTAAGATAATCTTATGAAAATACGAACAATTATTTGAAAAATTACAGCTGAATTCTTGTCATTGAAAACAATAACAATTTTTATTTCTTCTTTTTCAGCGCCGCAGGGGCTGAAAAATTTTGAGGATATTAGAAGGTCTTAGCAAAAAAAATAATGATATTTTTGCTATAAACTACAAAAGAATATAAAAAATCCTTATAATCTTCAAAAGACCACAAAAATCCGCAAATCCGCATTTTTAAAAATAATCCTCATCGCCCTATCAAAAAACCACAAAATGAGGAAAAATCCGCAGATATCGAAACCCTGTCTTACACCATAACTATTTCAGGAAAAAAAGCCTAAAATTCGAGCCATAATAATGATATTTAATAACTATTTAGCTAACAAATTTTAAATGTCGACAAATAAAAGTTTAAGAAATCCAGAGAAATTCAAAGAGAAATTTAAGACTCAATGATTTATCAGCTACTTTCAGAATATTAATTTGTCCAAAATAAAAACCTCTGCATTCGCTTAATCAAATAAACAATTTGCATTTTCACATGCAAATATAAAGCTGGCCTATTTCTAAATAAAAGGTCTTCCGACTGTTGTGTAGTGGTGACACTACTATAAAAGCCACTGTAAGCGTCAGTCTAATTGGATCATACTAGCCCGGCTAGTCCCTGATCTCCTTCGTCTGTTCAACTCTATCCCTTCGCCTACATTGTTATTTCTCTTTGGATAAACTGTTAATCATTGCACGTCGACTTTCGTACAACCCTCGGACATAACACCGACGTTATCATCCAATTCTCGTTCCTTATCTTATTTTTGTTATTTACTTTTCTGATTATATCTTGACCCTTAAATTGTAATAAATACCCCAGCTTTTTCCTCATTATCAGAAGATTTGGCCTAACCATTTCTCTCCCTTATTATTAGGGCTCGGAATATTAGGGCTCGGATATTAAGCTCGGATAAATCACCGAAGCGACCCTGTCCGCGAACTGACCACTGTCTCTCCATTTTTTCATCACATCTATCACTGGTCATTTCTGTCTTCTGTTAGAACTCAATGGTCAGACACTGGTCAGTCAAGGCTTAAACGGGTTTGGTTCATGACCAGAGCCGTTTTTGTGCCCTATTTTAATATAAATCTTAGCCCTACTTATTATTGTATCCCATATTTATATGGAGAATAAATTGAATAGAATAAAGAAATATTTAAATAATGTAATTCAGTCTAATATAAGTCTAAGCTATATATCCTCCAATATAGCAAAACCTTAATTTATACGACTTTTAGAATCAAATTCATTTACTACCGCAAAGTGATTTTCACTTTTTCTTTGTCAAGTAGGCACTAAGGAAACTTCTGTAGTCTTACATAATTAACATAAAATTTAAAAATAAAAAATAGTTTCAATTTATCCAACTCCAAAAAGAATACAATTCAAAAAAGATAAATAATGTGGATCTCAACGGTCAACAATGTTGAGTCCTTGTGGTGAATTTTTGAATAATAATAAAATAAAAATAGGTATATGTACTAGAGTTTCATCGAAAGTTCCAGTTCCGAAAAGTTCCGGTGTTTTTTGGTTCCGGGAACCGGAACTCAAATTGGACATCGTTGGAAGGTTACATAAAATTCAAAAATACCCAGAAACCGAAAAAAATCCAAAAATGTCTTTCTAACTACCCAAAAAAATGTAAAAATGTCTTTTTACTCCAACTCTTCTTCTTCACTAGGTTAATCGTCAAGATCTACTTTTATGCCAGGATGTATATCTACATACTCTTTTGCTTTCTCGAGCACACGTCTTCGAACTTTTTTCAACGCAGAATTCATCAGGTTGTGTAAATTGGATTGGTTTGGGTTTTGATCGTATTGTTTAATCGCATTCACTGCGTTTTCGATTCCAAACCGACCTTAAATATTTAATTTAAATATTTATCGTTTGAATAGTGCCGGCAGGAATAGCCCTACAACTTGGTAAATCTGTGTACTCAGATTCTGTAGATGTTTCCACAGATCTGTGTGCCCAGAATATGTGGAACAATTGATATAGAATTTATGTGGCTCTGCGGTCTGTGCAATTGATATAGGCCATGTTAGCTTATTGCTAGGGCTCGGATTTATATTGAAATAGGGCACAAAAACGACCTTGGTCATGAACAAGCCTTGACTGACCAGTGTCTGACTGTTTAGTTCGAGTAGAAGAGAGAGAAATGACTAGTGATAGATGTAATAAATAAATGGAGAGATAGTGGTCAGTTCGCGGGCAGGGTCGCTTCGGTGATTTATTTAAATATAAATCCGAGCCCTACTTATTGCTATACTGAAAGAAAAGTTTTACTAACGTGATTTATCTTTTAAGTATATCTTAACCCTTCAATCTAAAGCATTTTAAATACTAGCCAGTTTGATTTTTTCATTACATGCATAATGCATCGATAAATAATGGTAACTCCCCTGTGCCTGGAGCTCACAATTTTAACCAAACTTGCCTGTACTTGTCCCACTAGATGTCATAAAATGAGCACTTGTATTTGCATCCCCTATAGCTGCAATAATTGCTGAATCTTTTGTCCCACTAATTTCTTTCACAGGATTTTCAACTCCATAAATTCCAACATAAAAAGTGCTTGTATTAGCACTGTAAGAGTCAAAAGAAAGAATTTGTTCCGGTTTACGTGCTTTGCCTTTGCTTCTATAACCTGTACTTGAACTTGCAACCTGTTCGTCTTCGTGACCTTCAATAACTACTTTCCCGAGTCTCCCCGGATGTCTAGTAGAAAATGTATAACTAAAAAGAGCTTTGGCCCATCTTTTTTGCAACTCTTCGTGAAAATTATCATAGTATCCCTTCAAATCCTCATTATTTCCTTTTTCATTTTCTAAATCTTCAATAAAATTTACAAGTGCTCTAGGTGTTATAGATGCAATATGTAATGTTGGATTTGATTCAAAGAGACGAACAACGATTTGGTTATCTTTTAAAATCATCTCGGTTAAGTTGGCATACTTTGTTTTGAGTGGCTTAGAAAGACTAGATTCCTCTATCAATCCATTAATATTCTGATTCATCAGATGTTCCGTCATACCAGCCATAGGATCACGGTAGAAAGCAGCAGAATCTTCGAAGACTTTAATGCTAGTATTCTCTTTATCGAAGATAACAACACCGTAATTTACTGATTCTGTCAATTGTTTTGGTTCTTCTGAAAATATGGGATAATTAATTTTGTCGAATTTGGACTGTATCTCTTCTGAGAGTATAACTGAATTACAATAGAAAAATTATATTTAAGAGTTTTGTGTATCTTACATATATAGAGTGTATCAACTATCGAGGGTATAGATTATGGTGCTAACCTTAGTTTACAAATGAGGCCCAACTTTAGCCCGTTTACAAGAATTATTTTTGTAATTCTAACCTATAAATTGTGTTCGTATTTGGTCTCGAGCACCACCAGCACAGAAAAACAAATCAAAAGGTATTCCTATGATTTCATCTGATACAACCACTCCTTCATAATTCGTTAACATTTTTCTCACATGATTAAAATCAAAGGAATCAGGACGCTTGACTGGAGCGCCTAAGATGGCCAAAGGCTTTTCATAATCTGTTTGAATGTTCAAAACTGCTGTATTATAAATCAAATTCAAAAATGCTTTTTCCTGTTGATTTTCTTGTTGTCCATTTATATAATTTGACAGAACTTTTAACCGATTCATCAAAAAAGTTTCCATATGTTTAATGTTAGCAAACCCAATGTCTTCATCGAGTATTCTTCCCAACGATTTTTCTCCGTTTTCATTGTCATAAAATAAATCATCAAATTCAGTACCCAAAAAGAAACGTAATTGTGACATCCATTTTCGGTCAAAAAAGACAACTCGATTTCGTGTGTAATTTTCGGAGCGGTCATTTACTAGAGTTACATTCACTCCTCCTAAAATAGTTCTTTAATAGAGTGAAAATTGCTGGTTTATTGTTTGCGGAATTAGACTAATCCCATCTAAGATGGCTTAAACTTAAATCTTGCGGTAAACGGACATGGTTTCGATCCTGCAAAGTCAGCGACCAAATATAAAACCCACTGATGTTGATTTCGTATGTACTTTTCAAAACGATCATTTATTAGCCCAAGTTTTTCCCTAAGCAAAACTTAAAAATTGTCTTACCAATAAAAAGTTTGTAGGCAGCGTATAAACCAACTGGACCAGCCCCTTGCACAATTGCATTTTTATATCCTTTTTTCATTTTATTCTCCAAATGCTCCTGGTAAATTTTCTCATTAATAGCTTTATCTAACTCTCGACTTTGAATTTTAGACAAATTTAAAATTTGTATAAGATCTCCAAGTTCTTCATGCTTTTCCATAAAAGAGAATATATCAATCAAAGAGCCTTCTCCCCCTTCAGAATGTAAATCTCTAATAAACACTTTACAGCGAATAATTAATTCTATTAATTCTTCACAATGGTTTTTTCTGGATGGTGTGGAGGTTTCAGGATGAGATGTTGAAGGTTCGTGATGAGTGGAAGTGTCGTGATGAGAAGTGTGAGGAGGAGATGTTGAAGAAGGCGTAAAACATTGACAAAACTTCGAGAGAAATTTTTTTCTTCTCGAAAGTCTTTTTTTCTTTTCTTCTTTTGGCATAGCGGGACTAATTCTTAATGATGTTCTGATTCTGATTTCTTTTTGGGCTTCATCATATTCTTTCAAATCATTCTCAGCAGTAGTAGAATCACATGAGTATAAGTTACTATTATTTGAGGTGAATATTTCAACTTTATTTATAAGTCTTGACACAGCATCACTAATCCCTCCAACATTCACATTATTTTTAATCCATTCATCCTGAAGATGAGTCGCCTCATTTTTACGATAAACCCATTCACTCTGCAAGTAAATCCAATTATTTTGTTGAAGGAAAATCCATTCATCATACATAAACGCATCGTTCGATTGTGTACTCCCTCGAGGCTTTCCAGTAGTTTTATCTATCTCTGCAATGTCAAATAACTGATTGTAGCGCCAATGTGTAAAGCCGTTCGCTTGAAAAATTTAAAGTTTAGTTCAGAGCAGTGTTGCCGTGGGTACAAAAAATCTTCGGGTACGGGTTTCGGGTTGGAGCATTTTCATTTCGGGTTTCGGGTTATCTATCTCGGCAATGTTATCTAACTGATTTAAGCGCCAATTTTCGAAGCCTACGTCTATAAAAATTTCACAAATTAGTTAAAGGAATATTCTGAATAAACAAACTTTTAATTTTTCGTATGTTATGTTACCTATATTTATTCGATATTTAAAATTTTGTAAATATGTTGCTAGTATTCAAAGAATGGAACGGGTTTACAAAAACCCTCGTCTTTCGACTGAAACCCGAACCGAAAAAAATTTTAAAACTCGATCCGAAGATCCAAACCGCGACATTCTTCTTAGCCCGTCCCATCCCCACATGGCCTTAAAATATATATTCCACCTGCATTGAATGTGTATCGAGTCTGAGGCCATTTATCGCCTGGAAACAATGCATAGATGAGGTTTTGTTGTATTGTTGCCATAACCTTATCTTCATTATAAGCAACATTTTTATCAAAATTCAAAGCGAGAATCAAAGCAAGCCAAACAAGATTGAAAGGCAAAAGAAGCATTTTTGCTTTGCCTCTCATTTCTTTTTTTACTTCTTTCAAACTGAGAAGGATTTTTTTAATTTTTAAAGAATTTTGGGGGAGAGGTTGTTTTAAAAGTTTTTTAACAGAATGATTGAATTTGGCTAGAATAGATTTGCTTATATTGACATTAATGGAAAGTGGAGGGGGGAGGGATAATGGAGAGCGGAGGGCATGCGTTAGTAAAAAGGAGGAGTTTGTAGTAAAGAGGAGGAGTCTGTAATATAGAGGAGAGTTTGTAGAGCGGCATGTAATTTTACCCATCCCCCCCCCCCTCTCCATCCCAATTTTGTCAATCAGGCTGGCAGAGGGGAAGGAAAGGCAGGGAAAGGAAAGGCAATAAGGAAGGATGTCAAAGGGTAGCGTTAGTAAAGGAGAGGAGTCTGTAGAGTGGCTGTAATTTTATCTTGCCTGCCCCATCCGGATTTCGTCAATCAGGCTGGCAATTTTACCTGGGAAAGGAAAGGCAGGGGAAAGAAAGGCAATAAGGAAGAAGTCGATAAAATTGTCTTAATTGCTTTATTCTTTCCTGGCAAATTCAATAATAATTTTTGCTCATGGAAAAGGGCAATGAGAAGGAGAGGACTGCCAATCATTGGTGTGTAAATGACTTTAAAAAATTTTTTTATGGTGTTTAAAAAAGTCCATTTAAACTTTTGTGTCTCTCTGCTTCAGATACAATATTTGGATAAACGTATAATTTCTTAACCCTATGTATTTGTCAGAGGAAAATTTCAATTTTAGTAAAATTTAGAATTTTCTGAAAAGTTTGGAAAATTTTAATTAGAGATCGGACCGTACCGTACTACGGCCGTATTTTTCGGTATTTATCGGTATTCCGTATCGGTAATACGGCACGGAATACGGTACGGTAAATTCCGATCTCTAATTTTAATTATTAAACTTTTAGGAAGGTAAAAAAATAAAAAAAAAACATACGGAAAAAACGAAAAATAAATAAAATATGTATTGTATATATTAAGTTTTTTAATAATAAAATTAAATAAATTGTTATAAAGGGATGCTACTGACAAATGAGACTGCCAAGCGTGTAAACATAAGTTTTTATAATTGACAAGTCAAATATTGAAAGCACAGTGGATTCTCGGCTTCAAAAATTGAAAAAAAAAATAAAACAAAGTTTGAAAAAAAAGAAAATTACGACCAAGAATTCGAACCAAGGAATGAGAATTTTTGAGGAGACTTCACTGAACTAGGGTTGAGCGGGATCTGGATCCCGGCCGGGGTCGGGCTGGATTATCCCGGTTTTTCTGGATCCCGATTTCGACCATTACCGGTGTAAGCAACATTTAAAAACGCTTAGGCGGGGTTAAACGATCTAAAAAGGAAAAAGAGAAAGCATTAGTCGATGTCCTTGTAGCTCAGTGGTAGAGCTCCTCTATATGGTGACGAAGGCGCCTAGCAATAACTAGCAGATGATCGCAGGTTCTCCTGCCCGGTGACTAAACTTTCCCAAACTCTTTCTCAAGTTCGTCTTCCGCTTTTCGCCAAATCTTCGTTAATGTTTCCCCCTTCGTTTTTATATTCTTTTGGGCGGAAGGCGTAATTTTCATGTGTTTTGCTTTAATTTATACTTATTCCGGAATTTTAAAATTATTATCTGAGATACTCAAAAGGAAGGCTTTGATTTCAACCAAGGCTCTGATTTGACCGGCTTTTAGATCATAAGGCGATTTAAAAATTTCGTTTTTCGCCAGTCGACGTTTTCCGCCTTTTTGAAGTTTCTCCTTCCGTTTTTAGCTTTTAAGTGTCCGATTTCGACCAATCCCGCTCCCGTAGTCCCGATTCGGGGTCGTTATTCCAAAATCCCGATCCCAATTTTGGGTAGGGATCCCGATCCCGCTCAACTCTACACTGAACTTAACTATACTCTATTGCTATTCTTTAATTCTTAAAAGAATGTAATTGTACTTGCTCATTTTTTAGTTAGTAGATTTTAGACGCTAACAAATAAAATTTTAAGAAATTCAAAGAGCTTAAGCCGCTCAGACTTTAAAAAAACTCTCTACGTGAAAAGCTTTAAACAAGAATAAAAGTCATAAGCTTCAATGTCATATGATATTCTAATGAATTATTTTGTCTTGTGTCCCCAATCTTAATCAATTTTTTTAATTGGGAAATAAATATAAAATTTTGTTTAGAGGAAAAAATAAAATAAAATTTTAAAAAATAAATTTGAAAAAAAATTTTTTTAAAAAACCAAAATAAAACTTTTTTGCGAAAAACATTATTTGAATTAATTAAGAGAGAAAATAAAATTTTTAGGACTATTTTTATTAATCCTAAAGTCTCTCATCTTGAGTTGCGGTGGTACTTTTCCGTTTTGTTACGCCCCCATATATGCTCAAAATGTCATATATAGGTGTTGTGTCTCTGTACAACAAGAAATAAGCAATACAATAATGTGTTTATCACACAATAGAAATACAATAACGTTGAAGTAATTAGAATAAGGTTGGGGTAATTTTAGGAGAAAATTAGGAGACCCGGACTGACAACGAGGCTTTTATAGTAGCCACCACACCACAACAATAGGGTAATAATAAGTTCTGAGTCGAACGGTACCACTCTTCTTTTCCGGAGTTATCTGTGAACCGAGATTTCTAGAAGGACAAAGGACTTCTATTTGTAACTGCGCACATCTAGGGCTTTCGAAGCTTTCGAATTATAAAAGAGCTTTCGAATTATAGCAGCAGGCGACGATAACAATACGCCTCAATGCCGGTATCGAGCCAAAACAAGGCAAACGTTTTGGATCTTTTGGATGATTCCTTTCTTGGTGCGATGAAGTGCTCAGGTTAATTTTTTAAATTTTTTTGCGATTTTTGTGAATTAAATTGGGAATTAAAAAATTTTTGAAATTTCTTTAATTTTTTTTGAAAATTTTTTAGAAATTTTTCGAAGCCTAAAATGTTTTATTTTTAGAATTCTTGACATGAAGTCCTCTCTACAGCCGTTCAACTCGGTATTCCACTGCCTGCATTTAGCGCTGCTTCTCATTTTTCTTGATGGTTATAGTTCTGAATTACAGGTTTTTTTTACATAAAGAAAACATGGAATTTTTTAAAATTAAAGGCACAACGTGACTATTATGGTGCTCATTGTTATCAACTTCTTTCTAATCCAGGAATTGCTTTACATACAAATTGGACAGGAAAAGGAAGACGAATTACATCGAATGCTTATTCTGCTTAATTTTACTAGGAAAGGAATTTTCTTTTAATTTTTATAATAGTTTGTTTTATATAAAACCGTATCTTTTTATTATTTGTAGAGAGGCATTTTTATTGGGGTTGGGGTTTTCGAGTCGGGCCATATTTTTTCGAGTCATTTTTTCGGGCCTCATTTTTATCGGGCCGGCCAGACCGAGTCTTTTTCGGGCCAAAATTCGAAGCCCGACTCGGATTTTCGGCCCGGACCGGGCCCCCAACCCTAATTTTTATTTACATTTTTTCAATTTTTACGAAACCACAAAATTTCAAGTTTTAATAATCTTAATAAAATGAATCAGTTTTTGAGATATTTTTTAAATGAATTATTTTTACAAAAAATTCCAAAAATAGCCAAAATATTTTAATAAATATTGTCAGCATGTAACACAATAAATATCAGGCAAAGGAAAACAATTAAACGAGGAATTAGATCATAATTTTGATGGAGTGGATTTGACATAATGTGAACGAACAACTTTGCAATCAATGATTAAGTATTTCTGTAGGTTGAAAAGAAGTGATTTTAGTTTTGGTTCATGTAATTTACGAAAATGGAAGACCAATCTTAGTTAATATTTAAAATGATTAGGGAGGGATATGTAAAATCTGTAAGAGAAAAAGCATAATCACTACTTGAGAAAAAACTAAAATCCCTTCTTTTCAACCTACAAAAATACTTATTCATTGCAAAGTTGTTCACATTATGTCAAGTCCACTCCATCAAAATTATGATCTAATTCCTCAGCTAATTGTTTTCCTTTGCCAATTAAAAAAACAAATTTAACAAATTAAATAACAATTTTAATTATAAGTCAAATTACTCGTTTCGTCAATGTCTTCTACACCTGCATCCTCCACACAGTCCAACACCTAAAAATTAATCAGAATAAATACACCTCAATAATGTATTTCCGGAAGTTTAAAATTTTAATTGAATAGCTTCCGGAAAATACATGTATTTTCATAACTATAGTTATTCCAGATTTCCGACTAACCGGAAATACATATATATTAACAGAAAAAAGTTTTCCGGAAAATACATACAAGACATAATTATTTTCAAAACTACTATAGTTATAATAAAATTCTGGTTTGTATTAGAGATCGATATTTTCAAAAATCCTGGATCTGGATTTAGGTTAGTAACCTGGACAGGATTGTTGATCTGGATCCAGGAAAAATCCAGATCCAGAAAAAATCCAGAACGAGCAAAAAATGCCTGGATCTTGACTCTGGATCCAGAAAAAATCCAGACTGGATCCAGATCCAGACCGATCTCTAGTTTGTATGAATAATTATTTTCCGGAAATATAAATATTTTATAGTTATATTCCGAAATTCTTTTCTATTCCGGAATTTTGTATTTTTATTACCTTATGACAAATATCCTCCATTGTTTTAATTGCCAAATTTTGCACATACTTTTAAAAGAAAATTAATTTTTAAATTTAAAATAAAATTCACAATATTCCACCATTCAGTATCTTCCTCCATTTTTGCCTCCTCTCCTTCTAAAGACAACGGGGAGGCGATTTTTTCCATTTTAAATGACATATAAAGAACTGCGACAGCAATAACTTCCGGTTCATATAATAAACAAAGACTGGTTGCTAATGAATCATTAATAAAAGTCCAAGCATTTGTCTTTAATTTTAATTTTGAAATGAAAAGATAAAAATATTATCACCACAATTTTGCTCATATAATCCTTATCAAGTCTAAATTCCTTTGCATATTGCACCAGAAAGTTATACTGGAAAAAGTTTAATTTAATTGTATTTTCCGGAAAGTATTTTAATAAAATATTATAATAATAAACTTTTCCGGAAAAATATTTAAAATATTAATAGACAGTTTTCCGGAAAACACACCATTTTCAGAGTTATATTACAAAATACAACTTTCCGGAAGAATAAATATTAATAGAAAAATCTTTCCGGAAAACACGCTATACTTTCAGAAACAACGTTAGGTATATTACGCAATACAATTTTCCGGAAAGTATTAACAGAAAAGTTTCCGGAAAATTTTACAGGTTTCAAAATACTTTACTTTCCGGTAATAATTAGAGTTATTTTTCCCACACCATTTCCGGAATATGAAGGAACTTTTCCTGAAAATATTTTAATAAAGTAAAATCTCACAGGGTGTTCAACATGGAGATCAAAACGAATTGTTTGCAATAGAATACGTTCAAGCAGAATTAACTCATCCTTTAAAAATAAGTAAAAATTAAGGAGGGTTTAAATCTAGGAACAAACAATTAAATTTATTCCAGCAAATTGTATTGGATATTTGTCGTTAGCCATTTGAACCAGATCTCTACACTTTTTAGGCGTTTCTTCTACTTTTCCAGCAAGAAAAAGGCAGGTTAATGCCATCATCTATTAAAAAATATTATTATTTAAATATTAAACTTATTTATAAGATATAGCATCATAAAAATAGTATCCTATAATGCGGGATATCCTAATTAGGGGATATTGCTTATCGGATCACCTATCCAGTGGTAACCATTTAAACGCTAGCCTAAAATGAGGTTATCTGATATTGGGTGTTATGAGGTTCGACTTAATAATTAAAATAAATAAAATGCAAGAATTCTTAAATATATTCCTCAAGTTTTCCGGAAGAGTATATTCTAAGTTGTTATTTTCCGGGATATTAAACATTATAGTATTCCAGAAACAATTAAAAATAAAATATAGTTCCGGAATTATTTACTCAAAATATTTTCAGAAAATTAAACTATTTCCGGAAAATATGCATTTTACCTTTCGTAAGTCGTAATTTCCGGAAAACTCATTTTACATATATTTCCGGAAAATATGTATCTTTCTGAATTAAACTATTTCCGGAAAAATATACATTTTACCTTCCGGAAGTACATTTTCCGGAAAACTAATTTTACCTTACATCCGGAAAACACGTATTTTTCTGAATTAAACTATTTCCGGAAAATATGTAATTTTACCGAATGTTTTAAAATTTACATGTGTAGGATATTCTGCAAACGTATTGAACATATAAAATCGATGAAAAAATACACAAGCAGTGGCCAACGTTGGATTTGTTCTCCTTTAAAAATTAAAATTTTTTTTCAAATAATTTTCAAGAAAAACTAACAAATTAATAGATTTTCCCATCTTTTTAATCATCTTCACACCTTCCCTTCTCAATTTATTTTCTTCTTCCAAAGATATGCCACCATCTCGAACTGAAGGAGTATCTTCCAAATCTTTATGATCCCATAGCCAGTGTGTATTGACACTCATTTTTATTATTTTTAATTAAAAATCTAAAAAAATCGATTAGTTATTGGTTGGAAAATTAGGGAAAGGAACGTTGATAGGACCAAGGCTTTGCGAAATTTCGTTTCGTCTCCCCATTTATTTTTTCAAACCACTATCGTTCTCGTTCTGTTTCGGAACGAAAAATTTACTTAGGTTCGGTGAAGCTGGAATATCCATTTGAGAATAGATATTCTCTCAAACGGCTATTCTCAAACGTCCCCTACCCACTTAGGTTTCGTTTCGCTATTCGAAAAACCCAAAATTCTTGTGTGAAACGAATTTACAAATAGACCCCCTAATGAGAGGATCTTTTTATTTTTAAATCCTTCCGACATTTAGCTAAAAAGTAAAGCTATGGATATGTCCATTTTCAATCAAAAAATATATTTCCTAACATAATTTATATTTTTTTTGCTTTTTTTTAATTGAATACAAACAAAATAGAAGAAAAATTTTTTAAATAATAATAATAATTGGAGGGGGAATAAATTTTTTTGGTACTTTAAACTAGAGATCGGACCGAGATGATATCTTAAACAAAACTCTAGACTATCAAGAATCAAGATTTTTTGAAAATATCGATCTTGATTCTTGTAAGACCCTCCCAGTCCGCTCTCTACTTCACATTATCTGTACCCACTTTATCAAACACAGAGCTTAGGAGAGCTCCTCGGGAGAACTCGCCTAGCTGTGAGGCAAACGACGCCCAAATCGACGCAATCTCCCTCAATTAGATAACGTAATGACTTAAACTAGTTTAGAATGGATACCAGATAATGTGAAAGTACCCCATTTTCATCGCTATAAATTAGAAAAAAAATTTTCACGGCCCAAAAAAAAATAATAAGTAAAACAAAACAAAAATTCTGGGGATATATATTTTTTATTGGGGAGAGAAAAAAAATATTTTTTTATATTTGAATATATTGGGGAGGAAAATTTGCAAAAAAAAACGCATCATTCAAATCCAGAGATGTCATATATTCTTGAGAAAAAAATTTTTTTGAGAGAGAGAATGTTGCAGACCATCACACAAACACCACCATCAACCAACCAACCAATCACACGAACATATAAAATTTTTTTAAGAATTGTATTCAGGATCCAGAAATGCATTGTACCGATTTTGGCTGTTGAATGCTCCTTGCTAAAAAATTAATAAAAAAAAAATTTTAAAAAATTATTTAGTATTTTTTATTGAAAATGCAAAATATATATAATAGTATAATATTTATACAAGTATTTAAAGTATATACCTAGAGATGTTAAAAATATTATGAACTTTTTGATGTCTTAACTTTAAGAGGCCCAGATAACGTTAAAAGACCCCCCAGATAACTTTAAAGGACCCAGACCGCAAGAACAAAAATGCCGAGCCATAGCTTAGCTCATATCGTTGAATTCAAGCTGTCGAATCAGGGATGTGCACCATAGCGGTTGGCGCGCCATGCGAAAATTTTAGCTCACATCCCAAAGTTCCCTAATATTTTTCGATGAATCCCGACAAGCAGAACCATACGGCCGTCTGAGATAAGGTAATTTGAAAGTGTCTTTTATCCTAATTTTCTAACATCCCAAGTATACACAATAAAAAAATTTTTTTAATTAAGTTTGAGGTCAGATTAAACTGAAAAATAACTGAGGCTCAAAAGAAGAAAAATACAGATAAATTTACAAATGTTAAATCCCAAAAAGATTCCCAAAGGTTTAGAAGGAATCCTAAATCGACCCCAAAAAATTCCGCAAAATTTTTTCAATTGTTCCGAATAATTTTTCTGATTGTAAAATCCCAAAACATAAATCTTCCCATGAAGATAGTATAATTTTTGAGTAAAATAAATAAAATTAATATATACAAAAAAAGCAAAAATTGAAATGTTGGAAATTTTTTAAAACCTTTTTACGGCCTTTTGAAATTTTTTTAAAAATGTGTTCCGAACCAAGTAAATTGTGTCACCCCCAAAAATCACAAAAAAAAATTTCTTTGAGAGTTTAAAAAAATTATTCACCCAACATTTCAATTTATTTTTTTAATCAAAAAAGATAATCATTTATAACACCCTTTAAACTCACATTCTTATTTGATTTCCTTTTCTTATTGTCCTTCTTTTTATTTGGTTTTTTCTCCATATTTGAAACAACAACATTTTTATTTTCATTAATAGAAGAAGAAACATTTCCACCTCCTCCTTCTTCTTCCAATATTTGTTCGACTTCTTGTTGTTGTTTATTAATAAAATTTTGTTGTTGTTGTTGTTTTATTTGTTGTTCTTGTTTTTGTTGTAATTGTGGTAATTCATTAATTAAAGGTTGTTGTTGTTGATGATGTTGATGATGTTGTATTGCAGTAGAAACTGTATTGCTATAAGACTTTATTATTCTAGTTCTATTTCCGTTTGTATTTGAAGTTGTAGCAATTGTATTTCCGGTTGTAATATTGGTTATAGTGCTTCCGCCTAGTTAATATTTAATTTAATAGAAACTAATAACACTATTTTCCGGAAAAAAGTTCTATTTTTATTCCGGAAAATATTGTATTAGAGTTATACCATATTTTCTAGCTATATTTTCCGGAAAACGAATTCCGGAATTAGAGCAGAAATTTCAGTTATATTTAAAAAATGTATTTTCCGGAAAATACATTGTTAGTCAGTATATTATTGTTTTCCGGAAAAAGTTTATTTAATTTCAGAATTAATATTCTAAAGTGGTATATCAGAAAATGTTTTCCGGAAAATAAATATTAAAAGAAATTCCGGAAACAAATCCATAATTATTTTAAAATAGTATTTTCCGGAAATATTTCTGAATTAAACTTATTATACATTTTCCGGAAAAAGTTTATAATTAATTTCAGTCTTCCCCCATAAAATTAATTTCAGAACTAAAGAAAATGTTTTCCGGAAAATTATAATTTCAGAAAATTTAATAAAAATTAAACCTGTCGTTGACGTTGTTAATGTAGCACTTTCCGCCCTTTCAACAACAACACTTTTAATTTCAACCTCTTTTCCTTTATTTTCCTCAATATTGGATTTATTACCAACAATTTCACTGCTATTATTTCCTTTAATATTTTCTCCATCATTGCTTTTATGAGATAAAATTCGCGGATGAAATGGTTTTTGGTGTCCTTGGTGGTGGTGATGTTGTTGGTACAGTTGATGTGGATGGTGTTGATGATCACCTCCTCCGCCTCCTGTTCTTCCTCCACCTCTGGGTGTGCCTCTAAAGAATTATTTAAAAATTAAATTTTTTCAGAGAAAAAAAATTTTTAGGAGGAAAATTTTTTCGTTGGTTAATCACGTGAGAATTCCCAGTTGAAAGAATATAATGAGGGTAAGAAATTTTCACTTAAAATTTGCCAAAGAAATCAAAACCCCCCCCCAGTTTTTACCTTTCTATTAAATAATTTTTCCTTTTAATTTTTTATAATTTATTTTTTATTTTATTATTGAAATTTTATCCTATTCTTCCAAAATCGTTGACATACGTCTAATTGACTTTTGAAATCTAAAATGAATTTTAGATCAGGGAACAGAGTCTCCAGTCAGATATCCGAGAATGACCGAAGAAAAAAATCGAAAATTTTTGGGCATCGAACAAATCGAATAATACTCGGTAAGCCTCGATCCAACAAATTAATCAGTGAAATTCGGTCCGAAAAATGGAGGATTTCAAACCAAACCCGGGTAATTTGTCTTTCCCATAAAAAATTCAAAATAAAAATTCAAAAATTATAAACCTATTATAATTATCATTTTTGTGTGGATGTTGTTGTGGATGTGGGCGTCCGCCGCTTCTCTCAATTGTTCGAGGAAAATATTTTGGCGGATTTTCAACAACAGGTTTTGTCGGCGGTCTTTTTTCAGTGTTTTCAGCCTGTACTTTCAAAGCAACTTCTTCCATTTTCTTTGAAATATCTAATGGTTTTGCTTCTCCAAAAGGATTTGGTTTTGGCGGTTTTGCCTTTTCTATAAAAATTTATAAAAAAAATTTTTTTGAAAGATTAAAAAAACCCTCTGGAGGGTTCAAAAGTTTTTGTTGGTACATTTCCATTTGAGCGTCCAATTGAATAGAAGTAAACCTTGTATATTTAAATTGGTGTTCGCCGTTTGGAACGACGTATTCAATCCTCATTGGTTTATCTTTGAAATTCTAAAAATTAAAATTTTAAAAGATTATTGGTCGAATAAGGAAAAGCTCTGAATTTTTTGAGAAAACATTGATACACAAGGAGACGAAAGACGAACTGTGAACCAGGTTGAAAACTAAAAATGGCGAAAACAAAACTAGCAAACCCCCTAGCAATACTAGTACACCCTGAACCGATCAATACTAGTCCTGGCCTTTCTTACACCCAGACAATGATCAGACTCAATACTAGTACACCCTGAATAAGAAATATGAGAACGATCCAAAAATAAGAATAAACAAAAGTGTAAACCCAAGGAAAAAAATTTTAGAGAAAAAAACATCATGGTTATACATAAATTCCAAAAAAATTCAACAGCTAAAAACAAAGAATACCTCGCCATCCTTCCTCAGAATTTGAACACAACTTTCAAAATTCTTTGCTCTCAACATACAACATCCGCGTCCGTATAGATGTACGTGCAAGAGCTGAAAATTTTTAAATTAATTATTAAAATAAAAATTTTTAAAATACATTTTTTGGACCCTCAAAAAGATTGTAAATATCATTTCGAAGCCCTTTAGACTCTGGTTCTTTGTTGTAATGAGTTGGCATTTGTGAAACAAAAATGTAGAAGGGGCCATCTAGGTTGATATTATACAATGATTGACGCGCTCGTAAGGATTCGGCAGCTGAAGAGTCTTCCTTTAAATTATCGATTAGAATACAAAATAAAATAAACTAAAGACTAAACTGGATTCCAGACAAGTCCCGGGCTTTTCTTACACCCAGACAATGTCAGACTCAAGTTCGAACCACTGGATTCGAAAATTCGACAACGCCCAAACTTTTAAAAATCATGATCTCATTTGCGGACAGTAAACACAAATTGTGAGTTTAATCAAGGAGTATTGCCCAAAATTAAAAATATTCAACAAGTTTGTGACTCCTAAATCTAATCCTTTCTGTCACAAAACGCGCGCAATTTTTGAGTAAATACAATATAAGGAATGTCCGTTAAATTTAATCTCGACATGGAAAATTTAAGATTGCGAGCCGATTCAAAATATGGACAGACTATATTATATTCGAGAGCTCGCCAATCTCACTCCAATCGCCAATTCCAGAAGAAATCAATGCGTGGTCCCAACTAGTGTTTGGCAAATGGATTTTGTCGGAACCGATACCGGTAGTGCCGAAACGTGTACCGAAACATTCAAAATCTCATCTTTATGATTCCGGTACCGGTAGTACCGTCAGTACCACGGTCGTACCAAAATGCGCCGAACATTAATCTCTACTAGACTCCTATTGACTCAAAAAACAAGACAAATGAAAATTGAAAAACCATCCATTTTCGAGTGTACCGACTCTTAAATTTTCCCCTAACCAAATTAAACACAGATTCGTTCAACAAAAAGTTAGGCAAAACACAAAAATAAAACCTGATGATTGTTTACAATTTCACTCCAATCGCCAATCTCAGAAATGTGGTCTTTCAATAAATCTTGAAGAACGGATGATCCCATCACTAGTTTTTATCGTTGAAATCGCTTTTTTAATTTATTTTTTGCTTTAAAATCTAAAAAAGGAAATTAAAACAGAAAAAGGACAAATAAATGACACATTGATTGACCGGAAATGAAAAATTTTTTGCAAAAATTGTGAAATAACTAAAATGTTTTGCAACGAAATTTAATTAGATTACGGTATTTATTTATTTAAAAAAGTGTAAAATTTCATTTGACCAAAAGACATTTTGCCAACTTGGGAAAATTTTTCCTTTTAGGAGCGCCCAATTAGGCGCGCGGCCTTAACGGCGCAAGGCCATAACTTGCTGGAAAATTTCTGGTCCTTGCCAATTTTGGTACCAATCTCTTTAGCTCGATGAGAGGAATCGTTTAATACTAAATTTGGTAAGATTCGGAAATGTTAAAGCAAGTTATGGCTTCGCGCCATAATGGCTGCGCGCCTATTTGGGCTATGCCCTTCCTTTTAAGTTAATCAAAATTGCGCAGGTAGGGATTAATTTTTAATACTTTTTTGCATTTATTTCTTTTTCATAATTTGACGATTCCTATTTATCATCCAAATCCTTCTTTTACTACCTTATAGTTTTTTTAAATTGTCCTAGTCGGATTTGTCCAAGATTTGGACTATTTTGTTAAATGACCTCCTGATTTTTGACATTTTGAAACATTGCCCCCTCCCCCTCTCCTTCTCTTTTCTCTCACCATTGTATCTCCTCTTTTATTCGGATAAATCGATTAAGTGGACACTAGAGTCTAGGAATTTTTAAAAAAAATTTTCGATCTTTTCCCTGCCATTTTTTGGGTTTTGTTGATTTAATCTGTTCAAGATCTTCAAAAGGATATACCGCTAATTTACAAGATTTTTGTATTCCTTCCATATTTTTTATACCATCTCATTTGTTCTACTCATTCATACCTTCTCTTAACACCCCTTCTCTAAACAATACTCTAAATAACTTCAAATCCCCAATCAATAAACATTTCTATCTCTCTTTATTTTGCAGCTGCTTTAAAGAAACGGGGATATTGTTAGACAAACAATTTTAAGAAAAGAGCAGTTGTGGACAGCCTTTACAGCAAGAGGGGAGAAAAGACACATTTTTACATGAGAGAGAAGTTCAGGAATTTAAAAATTTATATTTTTATACCTTCTCTTTTATGATTTCCCTGTGTTGCTTGAAGGGTTCTTGAGTAATGACGGTTGAGTCTGAAGCCTTTTGGGGCTCAACTTTTTTTGTTTTTCAACCGTTTCGGGCAATTTTGGTATCAATCGGAAGCTCTAAATGTGCCCTATCTTTTTTATAATTGGGCTGATAAGGATGAATCAGCTCCTGATAAGATATGACCTTCGCTAAGGAGTTGGTCGTTCATCATTTTTAGCTGCCCGCATTTTGATAAATTTTGGTCGGAGCTGATTCGGCCCTAAGGAGAAATAACCCCACACCCTTAGAGCTTCCGATTGACTCCAAAATTACTCAGAGACGTACAAAACACAAAAAAGTATTCCCCAGAAAACCACTCCAAGAACTCATCCTTTCACTAGACTCAAGCGTCAAATTCCCCCCTCTTTTGCTTTATAAGCGTTGTGTGAACGGAAGCCCTTAACCACCATTTTATTAATTCTTTTTCATATGTAACTATATAGTCTGTCAATAATTAATACACACAAGAGTTCTCTCTACTATTAAAATATTATTTCATGTTTGTGTGTGTTAAGATGCCGAATCACTCTGTCCTTTTGTTCATTTTGTTTCTAAGGTGTGAGGGGTTTTGTTTCTCGTCATTTCCGTTTATATTAACTCTCCCATTTTTAAGATTTTTTAATTTTATATGGTTTTGAACCTGTTCTTTAAGTTGTTTCTATTTCAACAAACTTCCTTCTTCCCAACTTCCTTTTTCCCTTAAATCACCCTTTTTCCCTTAGACCTCTCCATTGTCCCTATTGTCTTAGACTTAGATCTCCTGATTTCCTTTAGGCTTTGTTTTATCTGTCCCCTCTATTTTGTTACCCCTTCTTTTTTTAGAACAAAGGTCCTTAATGATAGGTAGATCGAAGCAAGGTGAAAAGATCAGGTTCGATCCCTGATTTTTGTGATTGGCCTAGTTTCCATTAGAGTCTAGAAAAATACAGGAGATTAAAAATATGCCCAGTCTGGAACTTTGTTACTAGCCAGAGGTCGGTCAGAAGGATGAAGGTGCCGGAACTCGGAATTCCGACGGCCTCATTGTACAGACAGGCCCTTAGATTTGTCAGGGCCTTTTCCCACGTCACTTTCCTTCCTTACGTCCTCAAAATTCACTCGGGGGTTGTCGTACTAATTAAAAAACAGGGTAAGAAGCTTCTAAAGTTTCCTCTGTATTCCAAAACCAAAATGACTCACAATCTCACTCCAATTACATAATAACCTGTTTGTTCCCTTCTAACATATGTTTAACGCGACTTTACCCATAAAAATCATAAAAAAATTTACATTGTGTACTCTCTCAAAAATTCCAAAAAAACACATTTTATAGGCAGGTGCTTTTATTTAAAAGTCTCCCAACATTTTTTCAGTTTTATAGCCTTAAATAGGCAGACAATTAAAATTTTCTTTTTAAAGCCGTAATTGATCGGGGCTTACATTCTCAACAAAAAAATTTTTTTCTTTTTGAACGGCAACAAAAAAATTTTTTTTTTAATTTTGTAGCGAAAGGACAAAACAACGCCAACTTTTGTGCCAAAATTTTTTTTCTGTTGTAACGTCTTCCTTTCAATTTAGCCGTTTTATAGTTTAGAAAAATCAAAGAAAAAATTATGGCGGGTCAAGTAAGAGGTCCAAGCTCCTCCGCTTCAAATTCTACAACGGCCTCTGTTGGTGTTCTTATGGTTGGGCCGAATTTTAAGGTTTTTTTTGAAGTTTAGGGAAGCTTGGAAATTAAAAAAAAATAATTTAGGTCGGAAAGAAAATTGGCTGTGGAAATTTTGGTGAACTTCGACTAGGCAAAAATCTTTATAACAATGAACATGTTGCTATTAAATTGGAACCTATGAAGAGTAAAGCGCCTCAATTGCATTTGGAATATCGATTTTATAAATTATTAGGGCTAGCAGGTTTGTGGATTTAATTTGGTAGTTACTTGGTGCTATAGAGATGAATAGATTTTGGGGTTCCGGTGTTTTTGTTCGTGAGCTCACACTCCGTTGAAGGGAAACTTTCTTGATTTTAGCTTTACATAAGACATCCTTTTCAAGTCACGTTCCTTTCGGGTCCACGTCCTTTTCTAGTTCGACATGGATCACAAGATGATGTCTTTGAGCCCGGAAGAAGTCATCAGAACCTTGGCCTAGTAATGGTAATCTATGTAGACTTTTGTTGTTTATTGCTAGGTCTAGTAGGTTTAATTGGGGAGTTTCTCTTCCGGTTTTGCCATAATTTTATCACTGGGACTTTATTGTTCTTAATATTTTGATCCAAGGTCACATCTAGATATCGGGCTGAAACAAGATCTCGAACAAAAATCTCGATTATCGACGTTGAGATTTTTGTCGTACAACCCTTCTTGTCCGGTCTTTAGTTACACCAAGACCATAATAAATAATTAACATTATTTTTTCTAAATTTTTGCAGAAGGCCTCCCTCAAGTACACTATTTTGGCCCATGTGGAAAATACAATGCATTAGTTATGGAATTATTAAGTCATTCTTTAGAAGACCTTTTTGATTTGTGTGACAGAAAATTTACTTTGAAATGTGTTTGTATGGTTGCGATGCAATTGGTATGTTAAAAATTTTTTTTGAAATTTTTTCCAAGAAATTTCTTTTTTAAAGATAAGGCGGATAGAATATGTCCATTCCAAGCATTTAATTTATCGAGACGTTAAACCAGAAAACTTCCTAATTGGGCGAAGTTCGACTCGAAAACAACACATTTTACATATTATTGATTTTGGCCTAGCAAAAGAATATATTGACTGTGATACTGGTATTTTTTTTTATTTTATTTTGGTTTTTTAAACGCACCTGTGGTACAAGTCTGATCTTGAAGACAGCTGTTTGTATGGGAGGCGTTTTTTCCAGAGCGAGGCTCTTTCTAGGGGCTTCAACCATATTTAAGTTAACCTTACTAGGACGTCTTGGTTTCAAAAATCCGAACAAGTTATTCGCATTCGGATCAGGGGGTGGTGTCTTTCGTGTCTAGTGTAGCCTTTTGCTTATGTCCCCAACTGACTGTGGACATTAATTTACTTTTTTCATTGATTTGCCCACCCGCAGACTTCTGTCTGGTCTCTGTGATCTAGCAGTCGAGGATGAGTGAGGAAGGGTTACACCTTTGGATCGTTTGTCCAGACGTTTTGACCACTGTTAGGATGTTGTCCATATATTAAATGTTGTTCTGACTAGTTATTTTTAATTTTCTCATTTTTTAAGGAAAACACATAGCCTATAGAGAGCACAAATCCTTAACTGGAACAGCACGGTATATGTCTATCAACACACATTTGGGTAAAGAACAGAGTCGAAGAGATGATTTGGAAGCATTGGGGCATATGTTTATGTACTTTCTTCGTGGTTCTCTTCCTTGGCAAGGCTTGAAAGCTGATACATTGAAAGAGCGATATCAAAAGATTGGTGATACAAAGAGGGCAACTCCTATAGAAGTACTTTGTGAAGGATTCCCAGGTTTTTTTTGAAATAGATTTTTGCTATTTTTCAAAAATTTTCTAGAGGAGTTTGCTCAATATTTGCGTTATTCTCGCCGTTTAGACTTTTTTGAGACTCCAGATTATGAATATTGCTATGGATTGTTTAAAGCAGTTTTGGAACGAATGTGCCATTCTTATGATTATGAATTTGATTGGGTGCATAAATTGAATCAAGCGGTTTGTTTTATTCTTTAAGGTGGATTAATCCCGGAATCCCTTCTGCGTTTCAAATCCCGTAATTTCATGATATGATCCCTTAAAATTCTGTACAGGATTTCATTTCAGAACACACCATTTTTCACTATCCAACCGTCATTGGGTTTCATAGTGACAGTCGGATGGCGTTTTCGAACCGGGCCGACGTTTGAGTCGTTTTTCGTGTCTCATTTTTATCCAACCGGGCACCGAGTCTTTTTCAGGCCAAAATTTGATGCCCAATTCGATCGAACCGGGCCGGCAACCCTAATAGTGACAGGCAGTTGGCAGTCCTCACATCAGTTGCTACTTTTGGCTTTTCCTTTTCTTTGTCCTTTCGAGAATTTGTTCTGAAATTTTTCAAAAAATTTTTAAGGCCACACCAAGTGGTTCTCTTCACGCAGGAGTTAGTGGAATGGCAGGTGGAGGTGATGGTCATCATCGACTTCATGAACAAAAAAAGCGTTCATCTGCAAATAAACAGTTAATTGAAGAAGTTTTGAAGCCAAATGCTCAATTAGTTAGTAGTACAACCACTGGTGGGGGTATACACCATGGAGGTGCTGGATTTGGATCTACGCAGGTTTTTTTTCTTTTCGGTTTTGTTGGAAATTGGAAAGTCGATCAGGATTTTTGGGCCCTTTGTAACCTTTTTTTTGAAAATTTACGGTTCTGTAGATGGTTCTCCAATCCTACGTTTCTGTTACAGAACCTGAAAGTTTCTAATAAAACGACCACAAGATCAAGCAGTACTTCCCGGGCCTAAAATCAAATTTTTCTGGTTTCCCAACTTTTGTAAACAATTTCTACTGTTATGGGTTTACACGTGTTTTTTGGAACGGCTTCGCCGTTCCAAAAAATACCAAAAAAAATTCGAAATTTTCTTAAATAGTATAATTTTTTTTATATTTTTTCTAAAAAAGGTTATCAATTCAAATGCCGGCGAGATTGAAGAGACTATTGGTGATGGGGCGCGACAAGCACAAAAAATCAATAGTGAGAGTCATAGTGAAGTCAAGTTAGTTTTTTTTCTAAAATCAAAAAAAAAATTTTTTTTTGAAAATCGCGGTTCCTTTCGATTTTTTAAAAATTGAGTAACTAATTGTCCGTTCTAGGTTGTTCAAAAGTCAAGGTTATAGAGGCCGAGATTTTTGTTAGATCACTAAAGTCCGGTTTTCGGTACTTCACTAAAAAATAGCTGCAAAAGGAATAGGCTTACCTCCTTCCTAAAAACCTCTGACTTTTGGACCCGAGATCCAATCCAACTTCTTTTTTCTTATCCTGGTCTATCCTTAATAAGAAGAGGCAAAATTGCCTATCCTTTTTTATAATTTTAGTCGCAAGACGCAAAGGGGATTTTGCGATTATTGAGATTTCTTGAGATTCGATCTCTAAACTAGATCAATCCTCCCTCATTTGTCCTCTCTCCATGAGAAGCCAAAAAATTTCTTTTAATTTTTATTAAAAAAATTAAAAGATGTTGTTGTTTTCGTCGAAGACGTAGAAAAAGACCCCAACAACAAGTAAAATAGAGAAAAAAGCAGCAACAACAGACAAATTAAAAGGCACACACACACTGACCGGGATTATATAAATATTATTATATAAAAAAACTTTTTTTTTAAGAAAAAATTATATTTAACAACCAAAAAAAATTCTGTATGTTTTTTTTTTCTCTTTTTTTTTTAAAAAAACTGGACTTGAAAAAATTTTTTTTGTTTAAAAATGGCTTTTCTAGTGCGTCTTGTTAGGGATTTATGAGAGTCTTTGTTGGGAACAATTTGTTAATTTTGGATCTGGAAATTAAAAAAAAATGAGAGAATCCCATTGAAATTGGGTCCAAAAAATAATTTTAGAATGAAATAGTGCTCACTTTTTTTTATCCCTTTTTAAGGCCTTTGTGTCTTAAAATTAATTTCTTTCTTGTTACTCAAGGGAAGAGATGTTGACTTTTCTTGTCTACAAGACTTCTTTTTTTTTAAATTTTTTGTCAATCTCTTTCCGGTTGATTGACAAGTAAAGAAACGAAATAAAATTTTCGATCAGCCCTGGTGGTAATATGAAGGAAATACAAAAAAAAAGTATAAAATCATCCATTAAAATACAAATTGGGAAAAAATCTATGTCTGGGCCAGAGTTGCGTCGTAATCGAAAATTTTTTTTTTCGTAATCGTAATTCGTAATTTTTAAAAAATTTTCGGAATCGTCTAATAAAACCATAGCTACGGACAAAAATTTATTATTAAAAAAAATTATTATTTTTTTTAAAATTTGGTCTGGTTTTTAAAATTAAAAAAAAAATTTTTCTTTATTGTTTTTTTTTATTTGCACAAGGATTTTTTTTCTATATAGCTTCTTTCTTTTGGTTTGTTATTTATTTTTTTTATATCACTTTTCTTTTTTAAAAAATATATTTTATTTCTCTCTATATTTAAATTAAGGAAGTAAAAGAGAAATTTTCGCGCATATTTTTTTATAATTTTTTTAAGCCAACAATAATTTTTATTTTAAATGAGGTGTATATAGCTAGAGGAGGAAGTAGAAGAAAAAAATCAATTTTTTGAGAGGAATTTTGGGAGAAAAAAAATTTTTTTGGAGGGAGAAAAAATATTTTTAAATGCTGTATAATTTTATTTTTGGATTTTTCACCCAAAAAAAAAATTTTTTTTTGAGAAGATTATCCTTCCTCGTCTTTTTACAAAATGCCCCCTCTCCTCTTCTCCATCCTTGATTTTTTCTATCTAATTGAACAGCTCGGAGGTGGGTTTTAAATTTTTCCCCCAAAAAAATTTTTTGAGAAGGTTATCCTTCCCCAAAACTTTTTCTTTTCTAAAGGTCCCCCTCTCCGTCCTTTAATTTTTCTATCTATTGTAATTTGGACAGCTTGAAGATGGGTTCTTCAATTAGTAAAGATTCGGCTCCTTTAAATGCTAAAATTCCTTTGGATTGGGGAGAGAGGACCGTTTATTTATAGAGAGGGATGCTTAATTATAAAAAATATTTTTCTTCTCTGGCTATGGACCTAAAATATATTCAGACCAGACTAGGACTCGGATACTGATTTTGGTATCCGTATCCGGAAATTTACGGCGGATATAGACGGATATCCGCAGGCATTTTTACAATATCCGTATCCATGTCCTAGTCTGATTCAGACACAAAAAATGTTTATATTCATTGTATTTACTCATTTACATACCCCCCTTCTCCTCCAAAAATTTGTTATTATTTTAAGGTATATGCCTTTAAAAAAAATTTTTTTTCGAAAATTTTTTTGAAAAAAAATTCTAGGCATAAACCTAATTTATATTTACAACAAACATTAATTTACGAAAAAAAATTTTAAATTCGTTTTTTTATAAATTTAAATTTATTTTTTAATTGGTGTATGGAAAAGTGATGTTTTATTACGAGACATCCTACTAACTAGGAAGTGGTCGTGTTATGGAAAATTTTGTTGGACTGAAGTTCTCAATCCAAGGGCCCTTCTTTCCAAAAACCACTGCCTAATACGTCCACCATCGGCCAAATTTTTGGTTTTTATGTTAAATTTTTGACTTGCGCGTTGTGTTTTTTTTGGTTGGCTCTCCTGCCCCATTAACCCTCTTTCCCATTGACCAACCACAAAATTTTTAAAAATTACCTTATATTGAAGGCGACATAAAAAATAAGGTGTCCAAGTTGTATTTTAGTTTAGGACAAATAAATTATATCTTTGGGACGCATTTTAATCAATTTTTATCTTCAAAAGGGGCATTTAAAATCGAGGTTTTGCCATTTCTTGAAAATACAGCTGTCCTTGATTTTGTTTGTAAAACAAAAATGGCCTGATTTTAGACAACTTGTGACAGACTTGTGACCTTCTCAAAGGGAATAGCTAAAATAATTTTTAACAATAAGGCAGTCTTGAGAAATTTTAAATATCCTCGCGTCAATATTTAATCAATATGTCTGCCCTTTAATTTATAAATGAAGACTAGCCTTTATTTAAATTTTTTTAATTTTATTTTATTTAATTTTATAATATCCATACCTATTTTTAAAAATTAAAAAAAAATTTATAAAAAATTTTTAAAAATCCCAAAGGCTTTAGAAAAATTTTAAAAAATTTTTAAAATTTTTTTAAATTTTAAAGGGCAGTCTCTTAGCGGTGGGAGAGGAAGAAAATAGCATTCGAAAGAAAGAGAGACAAAGTCTCGTCTCCTCATCTCGTCTCCTCATTTCTCTCTCGTCTCCCCATTTTCAATGCTATTTTCTTCCGGAATATGTAAGCCTCTTAAGTAAGCGCAAAGTTGAAAGGAGCCGCTTAAGTGATACGAATCTTTTCCCAAGGGAGTAGAGAGTATATGAAATCGAGAGCCAAATAATTATTTTATTTTAAAAGAGTGCATTAAAAGTGCGATTGCAATTAAAATGCAAGAATGTCTGCCTGTTTAGAAAAAAACGTCAAAAATTATTTTTATTAAATATGTATATCCACCCAGCCATGGGAAATTATAGCGGTTATAATAATTTTTTAATTTTATTTTAGAAGCTCCATATTTTCAAAAATTAAAAAAATTTTTAAAAATTCCAAAGGCTTTAGAAAATAGTATTTTTAAAAAGTATACTGTATGTTACTGTTCTTATTTGAAAAGTTTGACTAGTGTTAGGCACTAAGGTTGGCGGATCCGGATATCCGGATCCAAAAAAAGGCCAGATATCCGGAAATTTTCAGTTTGGATACCGGGTCCGGCTATCCGAAGATTTCCAACTATCCGCCAACCTTATTAGGCATGGAAAGGAAAGTCGGGCAGAAAAGTCGGTTAGGAAAATACATGAAAGTACCTGTAATAACTCCGCTGGGATATCCCACCCCGTGGAGATAAAAACGATTTTTGAACTTTTCCAGCCCCTTCCATTAGGGAGGAGATTAGGGGGTAATTTATACAGCATTTATTTTTATTTTTCTTATTTATGTCTGCTTTATGCCAGCATTAATAAGTCGGACTTACATTCAAAGGAATTTTGCGAGGCAAAGAGGACAGTTTTTTCCATTTTTGTCTGCAAAAAAAAGGAAGAAAATTGAAATAAAAGTTTTATGGGGTCCTAGGACCTAGGGAAAAATTTATTTTTTTTATTTATTATTTAAAAACTCATGATTCAAAACCTGCCATTAAATTATTTTTAGCCTTGTAGAATCTCGCGCTGCGAATCGATGGAAAGAAGCGTCAGCTGAGGATTTTATTTAAACACTCCCCCCACTTCCACATTTCTAGCTACAAGTCTTATAGCTAATTCCCCCTCTCATTTATTTATTTTTATAGCCAAAAATAAATTAAATTTTGTATTCATTCAATTTTAAAAAATATATACATTTTGCCAAAAAAAGAGAATATTCAATTAATTGGAAACAAAAGGTAGAAGAGAGAGCGTATAAAAACGAGAGAATGATAGAGAAAACAAAAATGTTGTTTCTGCCTTTTAATTTTGTTTGCCTTTTGATTCTGCTTTCTATTTTTGATAAAAATGGAGCTAAAGTGCCCACAACAATACAAAACAATCTTGCGTTTGCTACATTCCCGTCAACTGACCCAACAAAACGATACATATTTATTGAAGGTGGACGTAATATAAATTAGAGTGAGATTGGGGCGGGTCCAAGACAGGGGTTTTTCGGGCCTGGTAGCCTGGAAACCGAGTAATAAAATAAGATTTTTCGGAGGGGTAGCTTTCGGTTGCTTTGGTAGCTTGCCCCGGTAGGCCCGGCTATTTGAAAATGTTGAAAACCACAAATTGATTCACTTCAGGAAAATAAGATTTTTTGATCCTGCTCCGCCGCCTTAGACTACGCTTACATAAGGATTGCCGAGCGTCTTGCATCAGACGCTCGGCAATAAAGGTACCGGATGCTGCTATGTGCTTACGTAAAATCGGCATCTTCAATAAAGATGAAAGACGCAAAGCGCTTTTATCTATCACTCGAGAAAAGCGACGAGACGCAGCGCGAATTTGCTCTCTATTTTCCTCATTATATTTCCTTTCTCAATGCGAGCGTTAGTTTAATGTAAGTATAAAATTAGGCGAGAAGGCTCCTCAAAATTACCCAAAATTTTATTTCCCGTGGGGGCAAGGAGGAAAGTTTTTAAAATTTTTGTTTTATAGGGGAAGGCCTAGAAGATTGGCGCGAAAAGTCATTAATCAACATTGCAAGATTTGGAGGTAGCACGCAATCTAATAATGTGATTCAAAACGGCGAGTATGAATATATTTTGAAAAACAAAGAGAATGTGTTGAACAAAGACAAATTGACAGAAGAAAATTTCAAAGTATTCGAAAAGTCTGTTGAAACGCTTAAAGCTAAGGTTGAAGGTTTTAAGAAAAATTTTGAAGGTTACAAATGTGGAGACGACTTTGTGAAAACTGTGGGAAAAGTTTTGAAAGAATACGATTCGAAAACTGCAGACAAAATATTTAAAACTATAGGTAAATTGGGTCTTTGTTCATATCCCGCCTCCCCCCTTATCTGAGTCTCAGATCAATTTTCCTTTTTATTGTCAGTCTTCTTTCAAACATTTAAGTAAAAAGCAAGTTAATATGTAGCAGAGGTGGGTCGGAATTCCGATTTCCGGCGTTTTTTCCTTCCGATTTCCGATAAAAATTTTGATTTTCGATTTCCGACTTTTGAGCCAGTTCCGATTTCCGGTTCTTCTGATTCCCGACACCTCGGACTGTTCCGACCCACCTCTGGTTAATGGGAAGGAAAATATAGACGGCAACGTCATAAATCTACCTAACGGCAAAAATTAGCCTTTATAAAGAAGGAAATCTGACCATTCCAAGACAGAAAAGAATAAAAGGAAAATTAATTTGAGACTCAAATGGCAGGGAGGGGGATATGAACAAAGCGCCGGTTGTAAATTTTAAAATTAGAAGAAGGTTGCTGTCCTTAATACAGTCGGTTATGCTTGGGTTGGGCTAATTCTATGATTGTTCGTTCCATCTCCTTTGCTGAGAAATTTTTCACGGCATGAAAACAATACCGTATTTTCTCTTATAATGGGATGGCATGTCCAATAGCAATTCGTTAAGCTGGCAGGGAGAAGCGTCTTTGAAAAGCAGCTGCCATTTCATTATGCTACGTGTCGCGTGTGACTTTCTCTCCTCTTTTCCCTATCCCTTTTCTGTCGCAAGACGCGCGCGATTTTTTATATAAACATGGATTTAAATAAAATAAGGTTGTTGGGAAATAGAAAAACTAAAAAAACCCAGCAATGGGTTGGATGGTGGCACAGTCGGTTGTGCTTCGGTTTGGGCTTTCCATGATGGTTCTATTCCATCTCCCATCCAATGAATTTTTTCACAGCATGAACACAGGGTTGGGGTTTTCGAGTCGAGCCGACGTTCGAGTCGTTTTTTTCGTGCCTCATTTTTATCGGGCCGGTCCGACCGAGTCTTTTTCGGGTCAAAATTCGATGCCCGACTCGATCTTTCGGACCGGACCGGGCCCCCAACCCTAATGAACATGCATATAATAAAAGCACCGAAAAAAATTTTTTTCAATGTAGGAATCGACTGTTTCAAATTTCCATCAGAAGCGAAACTAAACCCTTCTCCAACTTCAACTACCAAAATCAATCAACTACTCAAGCTAGTGATTGAATCTAAAAAATTTATTCGAGATTTAAACTCTGAAGGAGCGGAAGGCTCCTTTGTTGATATATTCTCTTTTATGAAAAATCCAGAAATGAAAGAGTTGGAAACGATTTTTGAGCTGTCAAAAATTCAAACGAAAAAATTAGATGAAGAAATTAATGAAGAGATTTATAGAGAACATTTGAAAAATAAAACTCAGAAAAACAAAATGAAGGAGTACAAAGATGCGATTGTGGAAGGTGCTGGTCCCATTGGGCTATATTCTACCTACAAACTTTTTCTTGGTAAGACAAGTTTTGTCGATCTGTGAGTTAAGAGCAGGGCTGCACGTCGGGAATTCCCGATTTTCGTTCCCTGTAAATCGTTCCCTGATACCTACAGACTTACCTACAGACTTTTCTTGGTAGGACAGGTTTTGTGGGTAAGTCAATTAAGGTGTAATTGTTTTTGGAATAAATCTGGCTCTTACCCTTCAAAATAATTTTGCCTGCTTCACGCTATACTAGTTTCTATTGTGAGCCTGGGGGACGGGGAATTTTCAAAAAAGTCTTAAATTCCCCGACTTTCGGGGACGGGGTACAACCCTACCTAGCTTTCTACAATTATCTGTTGGTCATTATAGGTTAGTCTGTAAATTGCATGATTTTTTATTTTTAGAAGGAATGAATGTAACAGTCATAAATGATCGTTCCGCAGATTATATCCGAAATCAACTAGTCATATTTGATCGAAAATGGGTTTCACAGATGCGCTTCTTTTTTGGAACTGAATTCGATAGATTATTTATTGAACGAAATTCAGTGGGAAAAATGCTCGATGAGGAGCTTGTATTAATTAGCATTAAAGATATGGAACTTGCATTAATGGGGCGGTTAAAGGAAATATCAGAATTTGTAGAAAAGAAGGAAGAGGAGGAAGGAAAGGAGAAAAATGAGGAGGAAAAATCATTTTTGTATTTAATTTATGAAATTGCAGTTTTGGGTGTTTTGTATGAAAATTATGATAAACCGATGGTTGTTGTTGGTGTTCGAGAAAATTTAAACAATTCGAACGGGTTGATACCCGATGAAATTATTTCAGCTTTTCAAGCAAAGGGGTTGAATAAAACTGAAATTGGAAGTAAAAAAGTAGGAATACCTTTTGATCTTCTTTTTTGTGCTGGTGGTGCAAATGATAAAATACGTGATAAAATTTTGGGTATTTAATTTTTAATTTTGGAGATTTTAAAAATAAGGGCGTGGGACCGTTATATGCCTTACTGAGGGTGTGTCTCGATGATACCAGTATAACGCCTAAGGCTGTGAATAGTTCCGGGCAGGCATGGATACCGCGACATGGAAGTTATTGCTAGGAGCTTTCGTTCACTACGTATAGGTTCTCTACCGACTGAGCTACCGGGGCGATGCCTTCACCGTCTTCTAATAGACACTATCAGAATGACTTTTCTTAAATTATAATTCTAGGAGAACCACAAGAGTTGACAAAAGCTGTAAACTACGGTGTCACAATCTTCAACAAAAGCATTTTAAGCAAAGACGTCGTTAATGGCGCCCACGCCTTTACCAACCCTATTGTCGGAATGCAGGAGTCTATAAGGAAAGAGGGATTGGATGAGCTGCTAAAAAAGTCTAAATTTCTTCCGTATGCTCCACTTAGACGAAAGTACGCCAAGCTAACAGACAAAATATGTGGAACAGACTATAAAAGGGGGGAGAAGAGAGGAAGAGGAGGTGCTAAGGTACATGTTGAAGATGTAAAAAAGGAGGTTTTTGAGGAAAATATATGCCTGTTTGAGACAAATACGCTCTTGTATATGTCAACAAATACGCCTCCGGCATTAGTTAATTTTATTGAGGAATTTAAAAAGATAAGAAACGGAGTGGAATTGGAACAGTATAACGCTTTCTTTGAGAAATTACAAAGAAAATGGGCTAGAGCCCTCTTTAACTATGCCAATTCTGTTATAAATGAGGATAATAAAGTTTGGCATGTTGAGGAAGAAGTAGAGGAGAAAGGTAAAGGAAACAAGAAGAAAGCTAAGGGAAACAAGAAGGGAAAAGGCAAGACAGGGAAGGATCATAATGCTGTAGGAGGAAATTATATTCTTAAATTTGACAAAAACAGCATAAATACAAACACATTTTGGGTTCAAATTAAAGGAGTTGAGAATCCAGTAAAGCAAATTCAAGGAACTAAAGATTCGGCAATTGTTGTGGCTGTAGGTGATGCAAATACGAGTCCACATTTTAAGACGCTTAGTGGAGTGAGCACAGGCAAGCTTTTTTAAAAATACAAGGAGGATCCAGTCCAGTTCCGGGTAAGGTTTAAGAGACAAGGACTGAGACGTTGGGAACAGTGCTTCGAAGCTCGTACCAAAATTCGTACTCGTACCTCGTACTCGTACTCGTACCTGGTACGAAGTACGAGTACGAGTACGAGCAAAAAAATGAGGCAGGTACGAAGTACGAGTACGAGTACGAGGCCAAAAAAAAGTGAAAAGTACGAGTACGAGGCCTAAGTACGAGCTCGTACTTCTCGTACTTGGTGTTAATAGGAAAAATGAAAAAATATATTTAATTCCTTTCATTCGCCATTATAGTATCGAGTGGCCGATTGGTGAAGGTGCTTGGATGCACCAAAGTCTGTAGTGATTTGATGTTGGGTTCGCTTCCTATTCGCGGGCCAATGAATTTTAATATTTTTTTTCATAAATAACTTATTTTTAAGTCTAATTTTGTTTTAAAAATTATTCTGTTTTTACATGGAGTAATTATGAGATTTTGACCCTCTAGAATTTTTAAAATATTTATACTTTGAACACTAAAAAGTGAATTTTTTTCGCCTACGGCCTTCGGAAATTTTCAAAATTTTCGCCTCCGGCGGTGAAAAATGGAAGAAATCTGGCTTCATGGCCATCAAAATTTTTCAAAATTTTCGCCTGCGGCGCAAAAAATAGAAGAAATCTGACTTAAGGACATCCAATTCTCAAAATTTATGAAAAAAAGGGATTTGAGATTAAGAGGGTATCAGGTGATTAAAGTGTAAAAAGTTCGGTGGAGAAGATAGAAAGTTTCATGTAAGAAGATGAAAAATGGATGCAAGAATGTCAGGTTTTGAGTAGCCCGACTTATCTTGGAGACAATATTTCTCCTCGCACTCCAAAATGCTCAAAAATTTTGCCTGCGGCGCAGAAAATGGATTATATTGGAGGATTTACGGCTTCAAAGCCTTCAAAGATTCAAAAATCATCACATACAACGCTTAAAATTTAAAAATAGATGCCCTAGGCTCCAAAAAATCATAAAAATTTCCGATTTTTTGCTTTTTTCTCAAGTACGAGTAAGTACGAGGTACGAGTACGAGGTACGAGGCCAAAAATAGGGGTGGTACGAGGTACGAGTACGAGTACGACGCCTAAAATAAGGGTGGTACGAGGTACGAGTACGAGTACGAGGCCAAAAAAAGAGGTGGTACGAAGTACGAGTACGAGTACGAGCAAATTTGAAATTTCGAAGCACTGGTTGGGAATAATAATTTGGTGAACAAACGCCAGAATTGATATAGTGGTAAGGCTTAGCTCCATGCTCATCCTGGGCTTCTATCAGACATTTTAGGTATCCTAAACCCCCAAAATACTAATCGGCTAGATCTCCTTCCTTTCAATACTTATTAAAAATTTCAGGTCGATGGGCAGTTGAGAATGCACTTTTAGTGGTTAAAAAGTACAAGAATTCAGAGGGAACAGAATACAATTTAGAAGAGAATCTTGATGTTGTGTTAAAAGAAGTGCCAATACGAGTGCTAGAAAAAGCACAGCACTTTATAGACGTACTTGAACCGTCCAAAGAGTTATTAAAGAAGTTAGTATAGATTTTACTGTAGGCTTATTTCGGGTCATTTCTATCCATTAGGGTTGTTATCCATTCCTATTTACTCGGCATGTAAACAGGGACATGCAAGTAAATTCTCTCAGTAAATCTCTCCAAGTAAATCCTCTCCAAGCTTTCTCCAACATTCCCCCAATGTTTTTAATCCCTTGACGAGGACATAAAAACACTCCGACGCCCTCCATTCCTTGCGCCTAAAGTTCTAGTGACCAATTTACCGTTTTTTGACTTGGTGACGAATATTCCGATGGGGACGAAAATTCCGAAAATTTGAAGACCAAAGTTCCTGAGACAAAAATTCCGTACACCAATCGAAAGTGGAAAGTGCCAAAAATGCATAATTGGGAGATTTGAGAAGGAAAAGTCCACGTTCCCGCTGGTAACAACCCTAAAAAGGTACCGTCTTATCTCTAACAGAATGCCCCTTTGTAGGGTGATTGAAAAATAGAATGGCCGGGCATTCAATTAGAGATAATAGGGTATTTACCTACCTCACCACAAGGACTCGAACAATGTTGACATCATTTGAGTTTAGAGACCGGACCGGGACGATATCTCGAACGAAAATCTCGGTTATTGAGATGGAGAATTTTCCGAGATCTCGATTCTTGTACGACACTCCCAGTCCGGTCTCTATTTGAGTTCCATTCTTTATCACTGAATTGTATACTTTTTTTGGAGTTTGATAAATTGCGCATCTATTTTTTTGACAGTTATTCATTTTATTTAAATCCCCTTTTGTATTTTTTACCCTTTCTTACTGTTCTGTAACCCTTCAAGCGTAACTCTTCAAGTGATCCTATGGATCCAGGAGTTTTTATTTTATTGTTTCACATTTTTTGTGTTCGATAAAGTTAACCTAAAGGCTTCTTTTCAAACAACCAAAAATTGTCAGTTTGGCGAAATGTATTTTTATTATTTCATTTTGTCAACTTTTATTTCATTTTGGTAATTTTTAGATTGTAAAATGGTAAACTTCATTTTATGGGGACACGCCGAAAATGGCGCGCGCCATAACGGCGCAAAGCCATAACTTGCTTCAATATTTCCTAATCTTACCAGATTTAGTATCAAACAATTCTTCTCATCGATCTAGGGAGATTCCTTACCAAAATTGGTAAGGGCCAGGCATTTTCCAGCAAATTATGGCTTTGCGCCGTTATGGCCGCGCGCCGTTTTGGGCTGTACTCCATTTTTTGATAGAAAATCATTAAAATTTCTTCATTTTTCGTAGAGTTTGGTAGTCGAAATTTAACTCACATTTCGGATTTACCTTATAATTCGACAAGTATCTTGTTCCTATTTGTCCGCATTTTCTGAATTTCCGTGTTTAATCAATTTCCCCTTTTCAGATAAAAATTAAATTTGTTTATTGCCTTCAAAAAAAGTTGGGATAAGTCAACAATTTAATGGCTGCACACAAAACGTTTATTATCAAGCGCAAGCTGGCTAAGGCTGCTAAACAAAATCGACCGCTGCCGCAATGGTTTTTTTTTAAATTTTTTAAAGTTTAATTGTAAGGCTTGGAGGGAGGTTTAGGTGTGGGGGCTTTCTCGTTTTGAGTTTAAATGATTATTAGATTTCCTTACTTTCATTTTGACGGGAATGATTTGATTGATTTTTTAAGAGGAGCTACTATAGGCTCCCAATTTGGGTCATTAGAAATTGATTTTTTAAAATCCTTGGACTGGGCTAAAATTGAGCTTGTTTTGGCAGGGTTCAGGACCTGAGTTTAATGGATTCATGTTTAGCCTGTAGCTTAATAAAATGTCTGGGCTTGGCCCTTTTTCGATGTTTCTTGGTAGTCATTCCGGGAGACCTTCCTTTTCCAGCAAGAGTTTGGTAGACAATCAAAATTCGAAGTCTTTCCCTTTTTCAAACCTCTCATTTTCAGGGTTCGAATGAAAACTGGCAGTCGTATACGCTATAATGCAAAACGTCGTCATTGGCGCCGCACAAAACTGAAACTTTAAATGAATTGGGAGAATAAGAGGGAATAGAGAAGAGAAGTTTTTTGGAGTATTAAGGAA
Source organism: Meloidogyne luci (assembly GCA_902706615.1). NCBI lineage: Eukaryota > Metazoa > Nematoda > Chromadorea > Rhabditida > Meloidogynidae > Meloidogyne > Meloidogyne luci. The sequence goes on along the minus strand of CACSLI010000228.1, from coordinate 636,729 downwards.
TTAAAAATGTGTGTTAAATTGTTAAATGATTTTTCTGAGTAAATCTATTGTTGACGATTTTTTTTTCTATTTTTTGGTCAGTGTATTTGCCTAAAATCCGCAAAAATCTTTATTAATCTCTCGTTTCCTCTAATGACAAATTTTGAATCTTGTTGTGGTTTTGGATAAGTTAAGTGTCTAGCTCGATATTTCCCTTAGTTCAGTTTTTTTCTAAACGTCCGTATAGAAATCCAAAATTTGTCCGCAAATTTTTGCGGACGTCCGCAACTTGCGCAAGTTTTTGCGGATTTTTAAAGGCATTAAACGCCTAAAATACTTTATTGTTTTCAAATTAAATTTGCTTATTTCTTAAACATTTAGACCAGTCAATTGTTTTAAGGAAATAAAAATGGATACTTCTTGTCTTGTTGGATGTACACCAATTCACCTTGAAGAGGAACACGTGTCTAAATTGAAGTTTCTAGTCACTCAAATTTCAAATGAAACAGCAAAATCCATTGGAGAAAAGGTTACTTAAAGTTTTTAGATTTTAAATAGAAGGGCTTTTTCCGGTGGTTAGTTGCTTTACTGGGAAGTTTGTATCTAGGGGCCTATTTCAATTGTCCGTAGATTCTGTGCATTGAATGCAAAATCTGCGGACAATTGAAATAGGTTCCAGAAGTAGGGCTACAGCTACCTTTCTAAATTGAGCAAAGGAGGGAAGATTGGCGACCAGAGAACTGTCTAAAATCTAACAAATTTTCGTTTGTAGTGGATTTTCATTTTAACCCTCACCCGAGATCCTAGCCCTGGATACGCTTTGTTTACTGGTCCATATAAAAAATGAAAGCTAGAATAGAAAATTTTTAGAGGTCGAATCCGGGTTTGGGATTGAGCATTTTTGAAAAAACGTTAAATTTTGATCAGTTTTCAGTTTTTTTCTTGAGGCAAGAAGAGCATCGTTTTTTTCATTTTATTCCTTAAGGGCAAAAATCCGCAAGTTTTGTCCGCAAAAGTTTCCTTTGAATTATTTTTGGTCTCTATAAATCATTTTTTTTTCATTTTATCAGAATTTGGAACAATTTCAACGACTGGTTGAACTTTACAGTGATGAACCCCAACTTTTGGATCCAGCATTGAATGAGTTGGTGTCTGCACTAATTAAACATATCAGATGGCCTTTACATGATGAACTCCCGATTTTAGACAATTCAAGCATTGTAGCATTGACTTACCTTCGTGTTTTATGTCTTGTTCGTGGTTACAAGTTTTTAATGAGGCTTCTTCCGCATGAGGTTTTTTAAAATTAATTTCTATTTTCTGGGCTTCCTCCCCTTCTTCCCTTTTCCAGCCTTATTGTAAAAATTCTTTGGCCTTCATTTTTTCTTTTTTGTCGGCATGAACTAGAACGACCCATTTTACGAGAAAAGGTTACATATTTCGTTACGATTTCTCTGATTCACCAGAATCGTGTCTGGAGTTTTCCTTTCTAGCCTTAATGAAAATAGTAAAGGTTTTCCTCTCCTCATTTCGTGAAAGCAATCTTGAAACGAAATTTTTGTGTGGCTCTGATTAAATTCTCTAGTTTCCGAATTCTCTAGTTTTGTTTCTAGTTTCCGTCCTATAAAAATTCGTTAACCTTCTTCCATTTCTTGTTTTTGCGGTTTTTTGGCTCCGACCTTTTTCAAATTTTAGCTCCGACTCCGGTTGGAGTTGGCTCACTCAGGAGCTTAATTAATTTTCTCAAATTTTTTTCAAGTTTGAACTACTCGCCCCAATCCTTTCTTGCCTTCAACATTTAATAACAAAAATGTCAACATGTCCCAAAGAAGCCAAATTTTTAAACAAAATATTAATTCAAATGCTTGTTATTTGGTTGATGTTAATTTGCAAAAATCCTTTCAATTTAGAATTGCGTTATTCAAGAAATGATTTAACAACAAAAACAACAAATTCTTTTTTTACATCTTTTGCTGAAAATATTGTTTGTTGTTTAGATGAAATTTTGAAAAGTGAAACTGTTGATGGAGCATTGGTTTGTTTTTTTTGGTATAAATTAATAATGTTGGGGACGGGGCCATGATGCCAAAAATCGAAATACTTTTAGGTTATACCGCCCCTTGATAGTTTGTGTATCATTTATTTCATGCCAATCATTTTCCGGAATACATAAGAACAAAATGTAACCTTAAATGAAATGAAGGAAGGAATAACTGATACTCAAACTAGGAGGGGGTGGAAGGTTTCTCACCATTATTTTCTAGTTTTACCTAGCTCGAAGAGCTCTTTGGAATGATAAATTATATATTAAACACTGACCTAAGAAAATTTTTCTTTTTTTTTATTCCCCCGAAATTATTTTATGTTCACCCTCTTGTTTAGGCTTATAGAAAAAATTGTCTCTTTTCACTCTTTTTTTTTTAAATTTTAGTCAGTCGTCCCAACTTTATTAGCCCAAATATTAACTAGAGCGCCAGTCAATGCTAAAGCTTTGGAAGCTCGTTATTTAAATTTTCAAAATGTTTTTGACAAATTTCAAAGTGAAACGGATGGTGGACGTCAATTAATTAATCAATTAGCTTTAGCTAATGCTTTACTAAAATGGGTATATTTTTTATTATTAAAAATTTATTTTCGAGGACAAACTTTGGACAATTACACGGAGACAAACTTTAGACAATTACACGGATTGGGAAAAAATTTTAGTCAGGTTTCGGGTCTGGTCGAAAATAATTTGGTTATAGGTTTTCGGGTAACCCCGTGATATTCCTGATCCCTTAACCTAATTTTACTACTCATATTTAATGAAAATCTATTTCTGGCTAAAGAAAATCTTTGTTATGAGTCGTCAGAATTTATCCAAAAAATAATTCAAAAAATTATCCAAAAAATTTAACCAAAATTTTTTTAAATTAGAGAGGAGATCACACCGACTTAATAAATTTTCCATCGTTTACTGCCTTTTTATTGGAGTTTTTTGCCTATAAAATTAAATTTTTACAACATTTATTATTTCTTATTTTTTTCAGGGCCGTAGAAGAGATATTAAACCATTTACTGAACAACTTTTTTCTTCACTTTCAAAAGAGTTTTTTTTATTTTAAAAATTCTCAAAAAATTTTTTTCTTTTCAAGTTTTTTATTTTCCCAATGCCCAAATATTTTGGTTCGCCATTTAATTTCAAAACTTCTTCAAAGAATTTCACTTGTTCTGCTTCGTCCAAAACTTGCTAGTTGGCGTTATCGTTGTGGTTATCGTTCTATTGAGGAAACTTTAAAGAGAGATAAAAATTTAAAAATGGATTCTGCTTCGTCTTTACAAGGTTTCTATTTGTAAAAATTTTTTTTTTACTTTTTGTAATAAAGAAGGAAGATTCAACTAGCATTTAAAAGGCTTACTAGGCGGTGGGTTTTAGGATATTGTAAAAGTTGAGGGTGAAACTAGTATCCTTTGTAGCCAGTAAAGTACCTATACGCGGTGAGCGGAATCGCTTAATTAGCAATACCTGGCAGAGGAGGTAGGTAGCAGGCTCAAATGGATTCTGCTGCTTGGAGCTAGATTGCCTGCTCGGAGCTAGATTCATCTCTCTTTTACTCATTTTTCTGGGAATATTTGGGAGGCCCATCACTTGCCGAAATAACAAATTTTTTCATAAAAATTTTACACTTTAATTTTATATAAATACTAGATACGAGAGGTCATGCAAATGAAAAAGAGAACTCTCAAAATGATGATGATGATAGTGATATTCCTTATGACTTGATTGAAATAATTTTGGGACAACTTTTACTAAAATTGCGTGATCGAGACAATTTGGTTAGATGGACAAGTGCTAAAGGAATAGCTAGAATATGTGCTCGAATTCCGTTGGAGGTTTTATTTTTTTTTATATTTTATGGGCCATTGAAGTTCTAATTTTTATTATAAATGGGAAGAAGACCGAAAAGAGAGAACCTGTTCCAAAACCTTTGATTAGGAGATGACTGGGCATTTTGGCCTAGATCCTCTCCTCTTTTTTATGTTGAAGCGAATAATTTGTTTGGCACTCCTGCCGTTTAAGGGGGCCCGCAGTATTCTGTCCGCTAATTTTTCCATTAATAAAATTTATCTTTCCATATTCCTTTCTAGCAGTTTGCAAAAATATGAAGGGACAATTGAAATTTGGGGCCATAATTATGGTCTCATAACGGTCCTGGCCCCCTTAGGCTGCAGGAGTGCCGTTTGTTTTATGACATTTTTCCCTTACTTTTTTAATTACAGACGGGGAACACGGGGAACGGGGAACCTCTTGAGATAGAAAAAAATTTTTTTAGTTTTTTTTAATTTTTCAAGATGGCAGCACAAGTCGTCTCGTCAATTTTTAAGGACATTTTTGAAGACAAAACAGATTCAAATGTTGCTAGTTCTTGGATGGGTGGATGTTTGGTATTAGCTGAACTTTGTCGTCGTGGATGTCTTTTGCCTGAACAAGTTCCAAAGGTTTTTTTTAAATTTTTTTTTGACAATTTCTTTAAAATAATTTTATTTTTAAGGCTATTTCACTCGTACTTTCACGTTCTCTTATTTTTGATTCAAACCAATTTGGTAGTGTGCTAGCTTTAAATATTAGAGATGCTTCTTGTTATATATGTTGGGCATTTGCTAGAGCTTACGAGGTTTTTTTAAATTGGTCTTTTGGGGTCTGAAAAATTTTTTAAAGTGGAGGTTTAATTTACGTTCAAAAATGTCAGCAAGTTTTTTGCGGACAGAGTAGGATATATTTTTAAAGAATAACAGCGAAAATCTGTCCGAAAATTTTTGCGGACGAAAAAATTTTTTTCTTACTTTCAGTCCTGTGATATTGCTTTGTTTTTTAAGCTGCTTGGGGTTTTTTTGTTGCTAGGTTTTTAGGCTCTTTTCTGAAAAATTCTGAACTGACTTTCTTATTGATATAAATTTCTTATAAAAATTAGGCAAAATTTCTTCGACAACATTTGAAACCTCTTGCGGGAACTTTACTTTCAGTTGCTTTATTTGATCGAGAAGTTAATGTTCGAAGGGCGGCTAGTGCTTCATTTCAAGTTTTTTTTTAATTTCGTTAAACTTAAAAATTTTTTCTTTCAAAGGAAAATGTTGGCCGTAACGATTCTTTTCCTCATGGCATTCCGGTGCTTCAATTGATCGATTTTGGTGAAATTGCAAGAATAAGGCACTGCTATTTGGAAATATCTGTTGAGGTTTAATAAATTTTCTTGAAAATTTCGGTTTTAAAAAATTTTTGTTTCAAAATGTCAAACTTCTCGAAATGTCCATTTTTCGAAATGTCCAGTAGTGAAAAATATTTCATTTTGTCAAAAATTTTAAATTTTAGGTTGCTAAATTTCCTGAATATGTTCAGCCAATGCTTGATCATTTAGTTGAGTTAAAATGTCAACATTGGGATGAATCTATAAGAGAATTGGCTTCAGAAGCTTTACAGAAATTGGCCCCTTTTGATTTTGAATATTCCGAAAATGAGGTTTTTTGATTTTCTAAATTTCTTTAAAGAATTTTAGTTACTTCCAAAATTATTTAAAAAATTAAATTCCTTGGATATAAATGAAAAACATGGGGCGTTTTTTGCTGTTGCTGGGTTACTTGAAGCTTTGTCTGTCCGGAGGGATCAAGGTTTTTTCCTATAAAATTAATTTTTAAATTTATTTTTCTAATCTACAGTTACTTTTTTGGGGTCGAATCCGTCAACTACCGATTTTAAAACCTCGTTTTTAAATAGGACCTCAAATATGGGCTTTCAATATGGGGAAACATTTATATTTGGTTAGCTATTGGGTAGGTGAGAGTTGCTTGAAAGATACACCTTATTTTTTATTTTCGATTTTTCCATCACCACGGGGTTATTTGAGGGTCGACTAAGGGGAATTTGAGGGTCGAATAATTTTTTTTATTTTTTCTTAGTGCTCAAAAAATATTCAGCTTTATTATTTGAAGCAATTAATGTCAATTCACTCCTATTAACTGATCATCGCAAAAAAGGTTTTTCGCTTAATGCAAAATCGTTGTGTAGAGTTATTCGAGCTCTTTGTACTATTGAATGTGTTTTGAATGTTGAACAGGTTTTTATTTTTAATTTTTGGTTTTGGTGTCCATTTAATAGGTTTATTGAGTGATTTATAAAAATTTTATTTCAAAATGTCAAAATTCCCCTCAACTTAATTTGGAGAGATTTTAGAGGACTTTTAAGACTTTGGGGAGGACTTTGACAAACTAAATGTTTTTGTCTCTCCATTAAAGTTATGTCTTCGATTATTCGAATATCAGGAACCGAAACGATTCAAAAACTCCTCTGTTATTGGTTTCGAACCGAAAAACCCTCTCCTCTTCACATGAAACGAAGTTTTGAAATTTTTTCTAATTGTTTGATACAAAAAGTAAACAGGAAAAATGAAGAATTAATTTGAGTGACAAAAACCTCATTTTTACTAAAAATGAGGTGTTTGTCTATTTAATTTAAATTTATAAAAATCTTCCCTATGGATATGCCTTTTAAATTTAATAAAAAAAAAATTTTTTTTGTAGCTAAATAAATTTCACAATATTTTGGATGCTGTAATTGGTGAAGAAAATAATCAATTATCAATTTATGCCCAAAAAGCATTTCCTAGTTTAATGGGTTATTATAGAGGAAATAATCTTGATCAATTATTGAATAGGCTGAGAAATAAATATTTTCCTGAGGTTTGTGAAGAAAAAAATTTTTTTTAATTTTTACAAAATTTTTTTGGAATTTTTATACCCATAACAAAATTAGTATAAGTTTTAGCGAGGGACGAGATCCCATATGGGATTTTTAATTATCACCATAAATATCCAAAAGCGCTAAAAATGAAAGGTGCATATCAGGATCCTTGGCCTTCCAAAATTCTCAAAAATTAGAAGTTGAGTCCAATTGATGGATATTGAGGGATTGGGAGTAATTAAGAATGGATTTAGGGGATTAACGAGGGTTGAGGGATTTGTACTGATTAAGAGAGCTTTTGTCTGGATTAAGATATACTATATGGAGTTGGGGGTTTAAGTTTGATTCTGATGGATTTGGGATTTAATTTTTCAGAAAATTTTTTGATTTTTTAGATAGAAAAATCAAACCAAACAACAGAATCACTTTGTTGTTGCAATATTCGTCCACTTGCATTTTTATTACCTGAATTTTTGGATATTAATTTTGATTATAAAGAACATAAAGAATTGTTATTATTAAATATAGTAATTGAAAAATTAATTGTTGTTATTCTTGAGTAAGTTTATTTTTTTCTAAACAAAAATTGGGTATAGAGAACTTGATCTTTGGGGTTATCTCTCTGATGTAAAGTGGTGTTAACTTCTATGGTACTATGGTATGGTACCTCTATGGTACTTATTAGAGACCGGTGCGGGACGGGATCCCGCTCGGAATTTTCCTTTCCCCTGACTGAACATGGTTTGGGAAGCTTGTAACACAAAATTTTGTGAGAAAACACCCCTAGAGTTGGGCAAAAAAATTTTTGGAATTTTTTCATCCATTTAATAGAGAAAAGAAAGCTGTATTTAATTAAAAATTTCTTTTATTAAAAAAATTTTTTTAAGCCAAAAAACGCCAAAATGGGTATTTGCAAGAGTTGCTGGAATAGAAACATTAATTACAATTTTAATAAATCTCTCTACATCCTCTTCAAAAAATTTATTATTTTCTCAAAAAATTTGTTGGGAAAAAATATTTGATTGTTTAAATAAATCAAGTGATGATTACACAACAACAACAAATGGAAATATTGGAAGATTTTGTAGAAGGGCGGCAATTGAAGGAATTGGGGAATTATTGCCTTTAATAATTAATGAAGAAGATAAAATTTTAATTTTACAAGAACAATTAAATTTATCTATTGGAAAAATTATTGAAAGAGCTTGTGAATCTATAGATGATTTACGTCAGGTAAATTGAAGAATTTTGTAAATTTTTTCAAAATTATTTGTGGGGGAATTTGGATAATTTCTGAGGTTGTTGGAAACATCAAGTCATTTTTAAGTGTAAAAATATTCAAGAAGGAAAAAAAGCTCGGGAACATTTTAAATCAAAACTCAATTAAATCTGATCTAATTTGATAACTTATTTAAAAAAAATTTTTGCTGCTGCGGCGAGAGAGAGAGAGAGCTCTATTCTGGCGGCCATATCGACCAACGTGATGGTCGCCGTTAACGAAGCGAACAAAACCGGTTGTGGCCGGGCACGGTCCTTAAGAAGAATAAGGGCTTAATAAGGAAAAAACGTGAAAAGTGTGCCGTGCCTTTTTAACCGGTAGCAAGAAGGTCCTTAAGAAGCTTAAGCTCTTTAAGCTCCTCCTTAAGCTCCTTAAAGCTTTAAGCTTAAGTCCTCTTCTTAAGCACGGTCCTTAAGAAGAAGACCGTGCCTCGCCACAAACCTCCTTTTCTTAACACACAACAAAAGCTTTGTCTAAAAAATTTTTTTTATAGAAAGCAAGTAATGTACTTACAAAATTGATAACTTTAATTAAAGACAATAATCATCCATTACGTTTATTTATTAAAGAATTTAATTTACTTGAAAAAATATTTTATTTAAAAAATAAAGAAGAGGAAAATAATAAAGAATTTTCAAATAAAGATTGGTTAACTTCTAAAGGTTTTGAACGGTTATCGTTATTATTAAATTCTACAACATATGGTAATTTTGCATTGTCTGGATTTGTGCTATCTGCTGGTAAATTAAGAAATTTTTTGAAATTTTTTTTATAAAATTTTTAAATATATTTATGAAATTTTTTTCAATATGTGAATTTTTGGAATTTCCGAAAAAAAATTTTTGAAAATTTTTTTTGGAAAATCAAAAAAAAATTGAGACGGAAATTCTGGAAAATTACAAAAAAAAATTTTCTCTAATTTTTAATTAAACAGGAAGTGTTTGTGCTTGGACAATGGAAAATGCATTTCTTGCTATTGTCTCATATTTAAAACCTCATAAAAAGGATATTAAGGTGATAAAAAAAATTTTTTAATTAAAAAAAACAAATTACCCAAATTAATTTGAAAGTCTTTCTGTCCTAAAAATAAGGTCGTTAGTTTTTGAAAAATCTTTTTGATATCAATTATAATTGAATAACTTAACCAAAAAACCTTCGGTTCTTCGACTAGGTTCTGTATCAGGGATGTCACAATACAGTGGTGGGGAAATTCAAAATTTAGGGTTTCGGAAACTTGGGTAACTTTTTCGATTTTAAATCACACGCCTTATTTGCCAACCCTTTCTAAAATCCGATCCTAAATCCTACTCGTTTTTTTCTCTACCCGTGACATATTCTTTTTCTGAACCGAGAACCCCCTATTGTTTTGAACCCTACCGAGAACCCTATTATTGAAGAAATAAATTTAACGAAAAAATTTTTTTTAATTTTGAAAGCACGAAATAAATTCAGAATTAATTTAAAAAAAATTTTTTTTAATTCAAAAGTTTATCGAGAATTTCCTCAACAATTTACTTTTAATTAATTCAAAAATGTCTGAACGTCAAATTGATCCAACACCTATACTAATTTTATTTCGAATGTTATTTAATGATGGACAGCTTAAATGTTTGGAAGAAAATGCTGATAATTCAATTATTTTTTCAAATTTTTATAAATTAATTTATAAGGTAAGAATTAATTTCTTAAGCCTATCCGAGTCTCAGACTCTTGGATAAGCTTAAAAAATTTTTAAAGCAGCACGGCTAGAGTCCGGCACGGGACCCGTACGGGATTTTCGGGATCCCGTCCCGGAATCCCGGGTTTTTAGCGACAAACAGGATTACCGGGATTTACGGGATTAATCCCGCGGGATCCCGTCCCGGTCGAATTTTGAAAACCCAATCCCGTTCCGGGATCCCGGGTTTTTAGCGACAAACGGCTTTTTCGGTATTTCGTATCGGTAGTACGGTACGAAAAAAAAATTTTCCGTACCCTATTTTCGTGCATCTCTGCTTCCAAACACATACACTGGTCTCGGTTCAACCACTAGACAAATCCTTTAAAAAAAGATTTTTTTCTAAGTTAAAGTTTTTTTTTAATTTTAAAGTTAGCTACAAGTAAAGGAAAACCAAAAGTTAAATTAGAAGCAGTTTCTTCTTTGGGTTGTTTACTTCAATTGCCATCTGACAGTAAATTGTATAAAAACTCGTTAAATGCGGTTAGTGTGTCTTTTAATTGATATTACAAAGTTTAGGAAATTTTTAGAAAAATTTTAAAAAATTTTTGAAAAATTTTTTTTTGAAAAATTTTCAAAATTTTTGAAATTTTAAGGTCCGACTAAAAATTTTAAAAAAAAAATTTTTTTGAAAATTTTCTGAAAATTTCTTGAAAATTTTTGGAAAATTTCCTGAAATTTTTTTTGAAATTTTTTGAAAATTTTTGGCCAGGCTCAAATAACCTTTTAAAAAATTTTTTTTCAGCTTCTTTTTTCATTGCAAACATCCCCCTATGCTGCAATTCGAGAAAAAGTAGCCTCTCAATTATTCGAAGCTTTTAGTCTTTTAATTGAGGAGGAAGAAGAAGAAAAACAAATTAATTTAGCTTTGGAATTATTAGCACAAACAGATTGGAGTAAATGGGGGGATGAAAAAATGAATAATTCTTTTGAGGAAATTAAAAGGATTTTGAAGGGGATTTAGAAAATTAAATTATTTATTTATTTAAATTTATGACTAAAAAATATCAATAAAAAAATATATCAAAAGTAGATTTTGGGGGGAGAGGTTCACAAAAAAAATAATTAATATATCCGATACGATATGACCCCCTTTAAGAAGACTGAATTTTCTTCCTAATTTTTACTTGTTTCATCCTTCCCTATTTTCATTTTTCCCCTTCCTTTTATATGTTTCAACCCCTCCCGCCACTCCCATGATTGAACCGAAGCGAGACCTTGAACAAAAAGCTAAGATTAAGATTTTTCAAAATCCCGATGTTCATACGATCCTTCTAATCTTGTCTCTACTCGATACACTTAAAGTTATCAATTTTAGGAGAATCTTCACAGAACGATTTTTTGGGAAATAAGATATCTTCAATAAAGCTATACTCAAATAACCTTCACATAATGCCAGTTGAGTTTGACTTTTTAAAAAGAAGGCTATTTGAGTATAACTTGGGCAGATTAATTAAAAAAATTTGAGGGCCTTTCCAAATGAAAGAATTTTTTTCTTTTAGTCCTATCATCATTCTTTTTCCAATTTTTTTTATTTATCTAATTAACCAATCTCAAAACACTCTTTCTTTCTAAATTCTTTTTTATTATTTTTACAAGTAGTTGTCAGAAATTAACTAAAAATTACCTTCCCTTATATTCTCTATTTTTATCGCTTCAATGCACTTTTTGATTGGGTATTTGTGTATTTAATAAATAAATATTTTATATATAATCTACACACCCCATTTTGCGCGACTCTTCTCTTAGATTAAATTTTTTTTTTATTTTTTAGGAAGACAAACACACAAAAAAAATTTTTTTTAAACGACAAGATATTTGGAGTAAATGTTAATCGATCATAAATAAAAATAAATTTTTTCTCACTACTTTGTTGTTGTAGAAAATATTTATTTTTTTATTGGTGATACAACGATTTTGTTTGTTGAGAGAAGAATGAAAGGAGAAAAAATTAATTTGAAAACCTCTTTTCATTTACACGCTATTTTTATTATTTTTAAATTTTCTTTTATTGGTGACCGACACCGGATCGGATCCGGCCTGATCTTTCCGAAGCCCGGATCCCAAATCCGGGTCTCCGGCATGAGTGTGAAATCTAAAATCCGGTTTTCGGGCCCGGAAAATGATTTTGCCGGTCACTAATTTAAATTCTTTTTGAACTAAATTTCTTGTAAAAACGTCCTACATGAAACTTTCTGATATCCATAACCGAAGCGAAGAAACCTCGATTATTCAGTTCTTCCTCTGCTTTAATATTCTCCTTTATTTACTTTTATAATCCCCCATTAATTTTATTTTTTATTTTTACAAACTTGACATATCCGTCATTTTTTTTCTTTTAATTTTCTACTAAAATTCCTCCTCATTTTTATTTTTTTTTAAAGAAAGCGATGCCATTCAAAATTGGGTTTGTATCGGGGAGAAATAAAAAAGCCGCCAAGCATGAACACACATTTTTATTTTTATTTTTATTTTTTATTTCCCCCTCCAAAACTTTATCTCTCAATTCTTCATTTTATTTTTTCAACAAACTTCTTTTATTTTCTAGCATTTTTTTCCAATTTTCCCACATTTATTTATTGGTGTCGTCGCTTCTTTAAAATAAATACTTTTTTAGTTTATTCATCTTTTTTTAAATAATCCATTTTTTTTTAATTTTTATTTTTTAATTTTTTATAACGACTGGCGCCAAATGAATAAGTTGAAGGGGGGAAGGAGAACGGGAACACTCTCTCAACATATTTTTATTAAAGCTTTTATTTAGATTTTTTATTTAACATCTGGAAAGTTTATTTTGTTGGGGTTTTGATGTTTCCGACTTAACTTTTTTGTTTAATTTTAAAATAAATTTGACATTTGAGTCTTAAATGAACTATTAACATTTTACTGATAAATATTTAGTTTGTGTCCTGACCATTTTTCCTGACCGTTTTGAATGTTGACCTATTTTTCTAAAACATTTTGAATTTTGACCATTTTGAGTCATTACATTTTTTATTTTTAACATTCTTAGCTTTGACCATTTTGAATTCCGACTTCTGACAAGTTTAAATTATTGACCATTCTGATCCCCTTACCATTCCGAGTCTTTCTATTCCAAAATTTTAGCCTTTCGAATTTTGACATTCCGACATCAGTCAATTTTGACTTTAAAATTTTTTAGTCTGATTTTTGTCATTTTTACCTATTACCATTTGACCTTTTTTAAATTTTACAAATTTGACACAAGTTTTATTTTTCAACACCGCTTAATTGTAAACACTAACACAAACCCAAATTTTTGCCCCTTGTAAAATTACTTTATGCCCTTAAGGCAATTCGAGTGGAAAAGGAATTACTTAATATATATTCCTACATTATTTTCTTCTCTACAATTAGCCGCTACTTTTTTTTTTATTTTTTTTCTCCTCTTTTTTAATTTATTTCCTTTTCTTTTTTAGGGGGGCGATGTTATCCTTTACCTCCAACTAATTCCCTCAACATTTATATTTTTTTTCCTCCTTGTAAGGCAAGCGACAGGCAATTACAGCCCAATAACCTCCCCTTTTCAATGAGTTTTGTGTGTATTTTCCTTTCATTTTTGCCTTTCTTCCCCCTCCATTGCTCATTTCCTTTTTCACTTTTTTGCCCTTAATTATATCCTGGTGGCCGTTGGCATAAAGAGAATATATAATATATTATATTAGCTTGCCCAATGTTTTTGTTTAGTTTTTTTGTCTGGCCTATGCTTTTTAACGGAAAGTAATTTATAAAAGAATATTGCTCCAAATTATGTAGGGAAGAAAATAGTGGGAAAATACTAAAAGTTTTAAAGAAATAAACTTGGATATTTTTACAAACTTAAGATTGAAAAAAATTTAAAAACTTTTTATATTCCAACTTTTTACAAATTGTAAATTAATTAAAAATCCAACTTTTTGTTGCAACTTGAATTGTAAAATACAAAACTTGAATATTTAAAAATTAAACTTTTTCCAGCTTTTTTCCCAACCTTTTTTTCCCAACCTTTTACATTTTGTAAATTATTTAAAATTCCAACTTTTTTTCCAACCTTTTTACAATTTAAATTATTTAAAAAATAAACTTTTTCCAACTTTTTACAATTTGTAAATTATTTAGAAATCCAACTTTGTTTGTAACTTTATTGCAACTTAAGTTGTAAAAGTTTGCAACTTGAATTATAAAAATACAAAACTTACAACTTTTTTCCAACTTTTTACAAATTGTAAAACTTTTCTACTTGTTGCAACTTGAATTGTAAATAAATTACAAAACCAATTAAATCCAACCTTTTTTCCCCAACTTTAAAAGACTCCATTAATTTTTCTCTATTTCTCTCCTTTCTTTTGTTCTTCTCTCCTAATTCTTTAAAGCCCATTATTGGCAACAACAACCAAATATTCCTCTTAAATTTTCTTACCAAAAAAAAATATTTTTTTTTGCTTTAGTGCCGAGTTGAATGCCTCTTATTTGGTATATATTTGTGAAGGAGTGGTTGAGGGCTAATCCTTCTTTCCCTCTAGAGGGCCTCACACAAATTTTTTGGTATATTGCTTTAGAGGTTGTTATTTAGTTTTGGGGGTGTGTGTGTATATGTTGTCGACTTGCTCGCCTTTTTGTGAGAATAAATTTGGGGGTCATGCATATATTCATCTATATATTTATTTCAATCTATACTTGCATTTTTAGGGAGACTTTAAAAAAATTTTTTTTTGGGGAAGGAAAATTTTTTTCGATTTTTTCTCGATTTTTAGGCTAAAAAGAAGCTGAAAACCCCCTCAGACTCTAATGAACCTTTAAAAAATTTTTTTGAATAAAAAATCTTCTCATGTAACTAATTTTCCATTAATTTACTCTCAAGGATACTTACTTTTTTATTCAACTAATAACAAACATTTTTTCTTTCAAATTAACATGCTGTGCCAGTAACAACCAATTTAATATGCAAAATAGGCGCGCGATAATTATATTTTCTTCCTTTTTATAATGTAAATGAATTGAGAAAATTGAGAATTTTTTATTATGACTGCTCTTCAGTTTAAAAAATTTATTCCAACTTTTTACAATTTGTAAATACAAATTGTAAATTGATTAAAAATTCAACTTTTTATCTTCCTCTTTTTCTTAAAACTTTTTTTTCCAACTTTTTACCAACCTTTTTACCAACCTTTTACAAATTGTAAATTCAAATTGTAAAAAGTTGGAAACTTTTTCACCAACATTTTTTCTTGTAACTTGAATTGTATTTACCAACCTTTTACAAATTGTAAATTCAAATTGTAAAAAGTTGGAAACTTTTTCACCAACATTTTTTCTTGTAACTTGAATTGTAAAAACACAAAACTTTAATAATTATAAAATAAAACTTGTTCCAACTTTTTTGTACAACCTTTACAAACTTTAATTGTAAAAACGCAAACTTTAAATGTTTAGGAAATACAACTTTTTCACCTATTCTCCCCTTGAAAAATTCTGAAAATTTTTTTTGAAAATTTTCAAAAAAAAATTTTTTTCAATTTGACATCTTTTTATCTCTCATTTTTTTATTTTTCTTCCCAAAAAAGTTTTTGTTTAGTAACAGATTTTTATCATTTTTGCGCATCTTTCCTCTGCACTATCTAAATCAAGGGGCACTTGAGTACCAAAAATTAAGCGAATAGACAACTTTATCTCCCCAAAACTCAGACTCTAATACCCTTCTTTAAGGTAATTAATCTTTTTTTAGAACCTTTTACCAAAAATTAATATAAATAAACCCTAGGTATTATTTAAAAGAAATAAGAGAGATTCTCTCAGTCATCTTATTCCTCCCCCCCCCCCCCCCCCAAATTGTTTTTAATATCTCCCCCAATCCTCCCCCCCCCCCCCAACTTATCAAAAAATATAATATATATCGCAACCCCAAAGCAGCATTTTCTTCTCCTTTCCTCTTCCACTTTTCTTCTTCTACATGCTGTTTGCCCATTTGCACCATTGTTTGAGAGGGGGGATTTTTTAGAAGAAAATAAAGGAGATGAGAATATATTTAAAAAGAAAAGTGAGGGATGGGGAAGGGGGGGAGGAAATCCAATCCGCCGCCTACTGGCGCCACAAGCCTTCCTTCCCCTTCCTTCCTTTTTTTTACTCATTTCCCCCTCTTTCCTACTTGATGTCCCCAAAACCTTTTTCTCAATTTTTTTCCTCATATTCCAACATATATCTCATTCATTTTAGAAAAGCTTTCCTCCTCTTCTCTCTCACCCCTCAAAAACACTAAAAACATTAAAATAAATATATTCTATCTGGTCAATCTACACATTTTTGCTTTTCTTTTTAGGGCCATTTTAAGTGTATTTATTTATTTTTGTTTTTAAATTGGTTGTGCTTTTTCTTTTTTAATAAAAATAAAATATCGAGTTAAACAGCTTTAAAATTGGTGAATTAATAAATAAAATAGACTCAAAAAGACCGCTCTTCTTTTTTCATACTATTTCTCACTCTCTTTTTCTTAAAACTTTATTACAACTTTTTACAAATTGTAAGTTTGTAAAAAAAGTTGGAAAAAAAGTTTTATAAAAATTATATTTAAAAATTCAACTTGTTCCAACTTTTTACAAATTGTAAATCACTCAAACTTTTTTTAAATTTTAAAAATAGTCCAATTAAAACTTGGCAACTTGGCGTAATGTTTATTAAAAAAGTTTGCCTAACTTTTGTTTTTCTTTTCCCGTCTCTCATTTTTACACACTATTTTCATTAAAATTTTAAAATTTTCCCAAAATTATAATTAAATTTTTCTTTCAAGTTTAATGCTTTTTAATTTATACAAAAACACTTGTTTAATTTTCTTTACTTGTTTTCTCTACTAATCTTTCCCATATTATTACCAATTCATCAACCTTTTTTTCAGTTGAAAAAAAAGTTTCGGCTCTCCTTTAGCGGCTTTTTTTTCCTTTTTTCTTTTTATTATGATTAAATACTTTCTTATTTTTATTTTATTTTTATTTTACCTCATTAAACCGCTAAAAATTATTTTTTTTAAAAATATTTTATGTAAATAAGCCTTTCTTTTTAATCGCCGAAAAAAATTTTTTTGCCTTCCAAAACTCATCAAAACCCCCCTCAACAGTCACCTATCTATCTCTCCTTTCTTCTCTTCTCTTCCCCTTCCCTCCAATTCCCTCAATTCTTCCAACATTTCCCAACCTTTTTTTATTTTTTAAATAGCAGATTGCCCCCCTTCCTCCTTTTCATCATTTATACACACAAAATACACAGACACAAGTATATAGTAAGTAGTGTTGTTTCCCTCCCTTTACATCAACAAACAATAAATATATTTATTTATAACACCCCCCAAAAAATTATATACATATATTTGACAATCTCTCCTCTCCTCTTTTTTCTTCCAAAAAAATTTTTTTTTCCGCCCGGCCGATAGAGAAGAAAAGCTATGGGGAGAAGAGAAAAGCTATGGGGAGAAGAGAAGAAAAGTGGTTGCTTGTTGGAAGAGGAAAGGAAAGGAGGGAAGGAAGAGGGGTTCGTCATTTTTACCCCCAAAAAATATATCCTCTTAGAACATAATTTCCCCCTCTTTCCCCCAAAAAATATTTATATATCCAAGTCATACTTGTAGTAATTCGCTCTTTTATTGCGCCCATTTTTGCGCTTTTTCTTTCCTCCAAAAAAATTTTTTTCTTGTCTTTTTACCAATTTTTTACCAATTTTTTTTATTTTTTTTAATTCCGATTTTCTGGCGTTAAAACAATTTTCTGAGAATTAATTGTATTTGCTATCCTTTTAGTCCTTCATATTCCCTCCTTTGTATTATTTTAATCTGCGCCGAAACATCCCGCGCCGAAATTACTCCCTGATTAAAGGGAAGTTTCGGCGCAAAATACGTTTGGGCGCGCGAATAAAATTGATTAAATTTTTTAAATTTTTCTTCCGAAATGTCTTGTCTAGCTCTACTAAAAATTTGAGAATTTTTGGTTTTGTATCTCAAAAGTTATAGGTGAAAATGCCAAAAAAATCGGTAATTTTCAATTAAAAATTCATCGTTTTCGGACAAAAATTCTGATTATAAAATCAGAAATTCTGAAAATTTTTCTGATTTTTTTTTTGAAAATTTTGGAGTTTTCCATACTCTAAAATTTTCAAAAAAAATTTTTTTTTAAAGTTCTCGAGTCCTTAACGCGTCCCAATTTTTTCTTCTTCTTCATTCATTTAATGCTCCTCAACGACCACTATACACACATTTTTTTCTCTTGGGAAAGCCGCCTATATAACTGTCCTCGCCATTATTTTATATACCAAACAATATATTTAACTAGCCTTCCCAACAATGACAAAAGCGCATTTTTAAGCAGCGCAATCTTCCTATCCTTTATGGGTTTTTTGAAGGGGGAGGGGGGGGGGGAATGATGTTTGTCTCATCTATAAAAATTAGATATATATTTTTTGGTAGTGAGAAGACAAGGAAGGAAGGATAGAAGTGACAAAAAGCGGAAAAATTGGAAGAAAAAAAATGGAAGGCTAAAAAAGGGGCTAAAAGCACAAGGCAAGGCAGTAGTTATTAGTAGACAAATACTTCGTCTTCCTTCTTCTTCCCCTTCCTCCTCTTCTCTCCTCTACCCTTTATTCGCTCACACAATCAAAATACTAAATACGTACATTTTATACCTTTACAAGAAGAATAATAATTTGAGCAGAACGAAAAGAGGAAGGGAAGGAAAAGTAGTCCTATCCAAAATGGATTGAGGGATATTTTGGGGAGGGGGACGTTTCGGCGCGGAATTAATTTTTCTTTAATTAACCATCTTGGCTTGTTTTAAAGAAAATTAGAAACCATAATGACCCTAAAGATTTTTAGAAAATATTAAATAAAGGACTCTAAAAATCCGCAAATTTTGTCCGCAAAAAATTTGCGGACAAAAATTTTTGTCCGCACATTTTTTTCGTTTTTTTCGTAAATCCTTCCACCTCCCCCCCTAAATTAATACTAAAAACGTCATATTTAGGATAATAAAAGGTGCTTTTCCTCTCTTAATAGATAGCTTAAATGGCAACTTTAATAGATGGATAGCCTAAATGCCTTTTAAAAACATTTTTTTAATTTGTTTAATTTTTTGCTCATTTTTTTAATTTGTTAATTACATAGTATGTATATTAGTCATTTTCTATATTTTCTCAAAAACTTTTTTTAATGTCACAAAAAAAAATTTTTTTCCATTTTTGGCAATTTATTTTTTTATTGTTTCTAAATTTTGTTTTTTTATTCAAAAAAAAATTTTTTTTAGAAAATCATTCGTTTCTTAAATTTTTTAAAATTTATTTATTTTTAGATTATTAAATTCTTTAAAAAGAAAAAAAATATTTTTTTTTCTTAATTAAATAAAAATAAAAGAGAGCAATTCAAAGCTCTCACAAAAAGTCACAATTCGTTCCAAAACTACAAGCAGCTCTCATCACCAGCCCTCTAGCTCCGCCGCAGCTGTGAATATGTTTCCGCAGAATAGGCATAATACGGTTTGTTTGTATTTTATTTTTATTTTTAGATTTTTGAATCCGCAAGTTTTGTGCGCAAAAAAAATTTTTATCCGCATTTTCGACATAAATTTTGTTTTTTAATAATTAAAAAAATATTTTTTTTAACTCCACTAAGTTTATTTTAATTATAAAATTTTAATTTGTTAAAATAAAAAATGTTTTCCACTAGTGGGGTTCGAACCTCCCACCCTTCCCATTGGAAACCTAACTCTTTCCCACTTAACTAAAAGGAACATTTTTGGGTCAAATTTTATAAGATGTCTAGTGAAGTAAAATGGCACTCTTAAGATTTGCGGATGGAAAAAATATTTTCAGACAAAACTTGCGGACTTTAAAAAATCCGCAAAAAAATTTGCGGATTCACAAGAAATCCGCAAATTTTTAAAATTAATCTAAAAATTTCTGCGTTAATTATTTTCCTCTTTTTTTTTCAATTTTTGTAGTCAATTTGTAAATATAACCTCCACCATTTTTTCTGTAATCGATTTTCTCTTTTCCTCAACCAGGGAAGCCAATAAAATATCTTAAAAACATTGGTGAGTTTCCGCTCATTTCTTTTCTCTCTTTTAGAAAAATGTGAGGCGTGAAGAGGATTGAAAAAGAGAGGAAAGAGTCGCCATTTAAAATATAAATTTTTATTAGTTTTTGTTTTGAGAAAAAATAAAATTAATCGAAAAAGTCTAGGTATTTTTAAAAGACTTGCTTCCCTCCTTCCCTCCTTTTATTTTTTTAAGTGACAATAGCTATTTTAATTTTTAATTGTTTTTAATTGAAAGCGCTTAAAAATTTGTTTAAATAGTCTATTAAATTAAAAAGGATTCCCATTTGGTGTCATTTTGGTGTAGTGGGAGACGTTTGGGCTTCCGACGGGGAAGGGTCGTGGGTTCGAATCCTGTTGAAGTAAAGCTTTTTTTAATTTAACAGAAAAAATGTTTTTGATAAAAATATAGCGATTAGAGCCTAGAAATAATTTTTCCTTTTTTTTAAACCCTAACCTTTTAGTTTAGTGGGATGCGTTTGGAGTTTTCAACGTGGAGGGTCGCGGGTTCGAATCCCACAGAGGGAAATCGATTTTTCCTTCAACTTAAAAACGTTTTTCGATTAAATTAGAATCTAAAAATAATTTTTTAGAATTTTTTAAACCCCAAATTTCATTTTAATTCCATTTATTTTTAGGCCAATTCTGCCTCATCTTCACACCATCAAAGCGGTACTTCCGGACCTGGAGTGGCTGGAACAAGTAATACAAGTGGAATGAAACTTGGAGCAACAAATTCTGGTACGGGAGCAGTGAAGGAATTGTTGGATAAAGTATACGAAGAATTTGGAGTTTTACAACAACAACTGCATAATACGAGAATTGAATTGGAAAAATGTCAGCAGGAAAAGGATGGTCTTCAAAGATATTCAATGATGGTTAGTGGATTTTTTAAATATTTTTTATGGTAAAGTCAGTGGGGGTTTTTAATAGTTTGATCCAAAAACTGTTTAATAAATTTATTTTTGAAGAGAAAATGGAAAAATATTTTTTCAAGATTTGCGGACAAAACTTGCGGACTTTTAGAAAACTTAACGGACCGCAAATTTCATGACAAGGTGTGCTCCATCTCGTAGCGGACTGTAATATTATATCGTCGAAATACCAAACTTTTGAAATTTACATCCAACACCAAATAAATACCATGATTCAGGTTTCCATCTAGCCTTCCCTCGTTTTTGTTTTAACAAACTTCCCAGCAGAGGTGTTTCGAAACAAAAAAATCTTCGAAAATCGGAAATCGAAAATCGAAAGAAAAATAACCTCGAAAAACGAAAATCGAAAAACGAAAATCGAAAAAAATTTTTTAATTTAAGAATTTGGAAAATTATTTTTTGGTATGTTAGTTCTAATGAATTGGGGATATAATAGTAGTCCCCTGATATAGTAAAGAGCTATGCCGATTTACTCATAGGGTTGGGCGGTACCTTGCATAAAGTTCTGGCATGGGGGAGGGCTTCCAAATCCGCCTTAATTAAAGCAGATCAGAGCTTCTTCAAATTAGCGCCGCAGGCGAAAATTTTGAGAATTTTGGAGGATCCTTAAGCCAAAACTCGTCCATTTTCTGCGCCGCAGGCGAAAATTTTGAGAATTTATGATGGCAGATAAGCCAAAAATTCTCCAATTTGGCGCCAGAAATTCAAATTTTTTCAAAAATTCGAAAATCGGAAATCGAAAATATTGCTAAATTTCGAAAATCGTAAATCGAAAATCGAAAGGAAAAAACCCTCGAAAATCGAAAATCGAAATCGAAAATCGAAATTTCGAAACAGCTCTGCTTCCCAGTCCTCATTTTCCATAGTTTGGTATTTCGGCGGCTTTTAGAGGTTGTTACAGCGTTGTTATTTCCGCATTTTGGTATTCATACCCATCCAACATTAAATTCTTGAAAATTAATTTTTTTGGGATGCTTAGGCAGCTTAAAACCTGAGGAAATATTCCACCAAATTTCCATGTTTCCTCCCCTTTATTTTTTTAAATAATTTTATTTTTTAAAGATGAACGAATCACTCTTTTCTTTGAATATGGAAACACAAAAACATATAGAAATTGGCAAGCGTCTTTCTGGAATTTTGACGGTTTTTTTTTATTTTCTTTAAAATTTTCTAAAATTTTTTTAAATTTTAGCACGTTATCCCAATGCTTCCACAAGAACACCAAGGATCGGCTGTGTCAGCTATTGAAAGGGCTAAAGCTGTTGGGCCACAAGTATTTTTTTATTAATTTTTAAGTGGTTTATAAAGAGGGGAATAAGGGTTATAATTCTGGATGGGGTTTTAAAAAAATAAAATTTTTCGGATTATTAGTTATTTGCGGACAACATTGCGGATATTCTTTTTGTTGAATAATTAAAAAAAAATCTCTGGGGTTTTTGAATTATTTCCCTTTTTTATTTTCCTGTTCCGGCTTGGTTGTTTAAGGACATTTAAAGACAGTTAGGGTCCGCAAATTATTGCGGACAGTCCGCAAAGTATAGTGCATTGTCCGCAAATAAAAATAAACAGAAAAATTTTGCCAAAATTTAAAAATCAATAAATATGCTTCTTTAAGGAACTTTTAACCAATCATTTACAACAACAACAATTAGCTGCTATGATGTCAGTTGCTGGACCTGCCGCAGCAGCTGCAGCATTTAATCCTGCAATGATGATGGCTGGAATGTTTGTTTTAAAAAAAAATTTTTTAAATTTATTTTTGTCTATTTTAGGGGGTTAAATTTAAATGTAAAACCGGAGGATGCAATGCAGCAACTCTTTAACAATATTTTAAAAAATCCAATGTTGGCTGGAGCAAATAATGTTGCTGGTGGTGGTCCTTCGCAACCTCCCTGTATTCCTCAACAAATTCCATCAAGTAATCATCCATTAATGCCTGGGCCGTCATCTTCTTCGTCTGTTCCTCCAACTGGTGGTGGAGATGAAGGTAAGAGAAATTTGAAAAAATTTTTTGAAATTGCGGACAGTCCGCAAAAAATTGCGGACAAGACTTAAGGGTTAGAAAGGGAATTTAAGGATAAGCCTAGGGCCAAACAAAGAATGTTATCGAATTCTAAACTTAAAAATTTTTTAAGATTTTTTAACAATTTGCGGAAAGTCCGCAAGAATTTACGGACTTCTTGTATGAAGATTTTTAATAAGATCGATAGATTTCTTAAGAGATAAGATGGGAATTTACCTAAAAAAATCTGTCCGCAATTTCTATCCGCAAATCTTAATTATTTAAAAAATTTCAGGTCGTCCATCAACACATCCTGGACGAGCATCTTCTGTTTTAAATAGCACTGGTGGAGGAGGAAGTAGGCCGAGATCCGGCACTGGAACACCTGTTTCT
The DNA here is from genome assembly GCA_902706615.1 of Meloidogyne luci. Lineage (NCBI taxonomy): Eukaryota > Metazoa > Nematoda > Chromadorea > Rhabditida > Meloidogynidae > Meloidogyne > Meloidogyne luci. The sequence goes on along the minus strand of CACSLI010000228.1, from coordinate 613,643 downwards.
TATGCAAAGAGAACTAAATTGGAACCGGAAGATGGGGATGGAGAATTGGAAATTGATGTTGGTTTTTAATTTTTTTATTTGAAAAATTTTCGAAAAATTTTTTGGCATTCTGTATTTATTTTTTAATACGTTTCCATTTTTAATTTTGACCGTTTTGCGGACATTTTGATAAAAAAATAATTTTTTTTCGATTATTTTTGGCGTTCTGTTTTTTTTGTTTTATTCAAATTATCTGTCTTTAGGTAAGCATTTTTTGCGGACAAATATTTTTTGCGGACTTTTAGTTTTTGCGGACATTTTTATTTTTTCAGACACATTTTTATTTTAACGGACAAAAATAATTACGTCCATTTTGGGGACATTTTTGCGGATATCTAATTAAAAAAAATTTTTTTTCAGGTTCAAAATGACGATGCTGGTTCCTCTGCAGCTTTATCCCATCATACCAACGGAAGAACTAGCCAACCTTTTCATAAAGGTAAAGATGAAAGGGACACTGCTTCAGCCTCATCTCGTGATTCAGCTACGCCCCGCTCTGGAAAACTACAGGTTTTTTCTTTAAAAATTTTCTTTTTTAAAATTTTCACTTTAAAAATTTAATTATTGTAGATAAAAGAATTTTTAATTGAGTTAGGAAGAGAATTTAAGGCTAACAAGTTTGTGGTTAAGTGGGATAGTTTCAGGAGGTAATGTGGTCATGGTTCGAATCCTTTTGGGGGTCACACATTTTTATTTAGACAAGAGATCACTTGAGAGAATTTGGGGGGTTAACATATTTTTTGTGGTTAAGTGGGTTAATATTTTATTTTTAATAAGTAATGTGGTCAAGGTTCGAATCCTTTTGGGAGTAAACATTTTTAATAACCACAAGGTTGATTTAACTTGTGATTCCAACAGAAAAAATAAATTTTGGGTGTCGTTAAAATTTTTTAAAAGAGTTTTTATTCACTTTAAGCTTGCTTCTACCCCTGGTTCTTCTTCTGGCTGTCCACCACAACCAAATATTCAACAACTTTTACCTCCCGCTATGGCAGATTTATTAACAAATTATGGAATGAATAGATTCCAAGGAAATTTTAACAATCAAATACCTGGATTATTTGGAATGAATCCTGGAGGAGGAGGTGCACAATTAAATCCTTCTTCTCTAAATGCTTTAGCAGCTGCAATGACAACAAATGGGAAATCACCAGCTTATGCTTTTAAGGTTTTTTTTAAATTTTTTTCTTTTGAATTAAATTGAAGAGAGGATTCATTAAATCTTTCAAAAAAATTTTAAAAAATCCCAGGGCGTTAATCTGGAGTATTTTTTTAAAAAACTAAAAAAAAGTTCTTGGTTAAGTGGGTTAAATTTTAATTTTTTGGTGTTGGTGGGTCAGGGTTCGAATCCTTTTCAATGTAAATAAAAAATAGATGCTTAGGGCTTTAATTGGAGCATTTTGGACCTTGAAAAAAAGGTCTTCAAATAAATTTTTAATTTAAAGGTAGTGAATGGTGAACAAATAGCTCCTGTTTCTTTCCCTCCTGATGTTTCTTTAGAACCGGATGTGCCAAAGTAGAATATATTTTATTTATTTTTAAAATTAAATTTTTAATAAGATGGATGAGGGGATTAGCTTCCTTAATTGGTGTTTTTAGTGTTCCACTTCAAGTTTAGTTTTAATTTAGCCGGAATTTTTATGGATTTTTTTGGTTTTATTCCCAGTTTTCTTGTAATAATTAGATTCTTGTCCTCGTGGAACACTAGCTTATTAATAAAGTAGATAAGTAGACTGCTGATAAAAGAGGGTTCAAGGTAATAATCGAACCTGCTTGTTCCTGGTTGGTATTACAAAAGAGCTTTGCTAACACCTCGTTCATTTGCTCTATTTACTGAGCTGGTCTTAAAATTTTCTATTTTGGCTCTAATTTCCTTTTTGAAAATTAAAATGCCATCCTTCTTTCCTTTAAACTTTTTATTTAACAAATTGTTTTTTTTTCAGAGGACTTCGCCGAATAGGTGATTTACCTCATGGAGATGTTGTTTGTGCTGTTACTTTAGCTAAAGATGGACGTCGAGTATTCACTGGCGGAAAGGGAGCTGTAAAAGTTTGGGATATTACTGAACGGATATTTAATTCATCAACAGCAAATGCTTCAAATGATACTTCAAGTGGTGATGATATGGGGGGAGTAGGATCTGTTGAAACTGCTAGTAATGGAGGTGGTGGTGGGAGGGCAGCAAGTACAGAACCGTGGTTGCCTGTAGCTACTTTTCCGGTGAATAAAAATTTTTTTGTTTAAACTAGCGAGTAAAAGCTTAAATAAAACTAGGTTAGCTAAAAGGCAGGAAATCGAACCTGCTTGCTTCGAGTTGTTATTAACGAGGAGCTTTGCTAACACCTCGTTCAATGACGTTACTGACTGAGCTACTTGGGGACGATGACTTTTCTCTATTTTTTCGTGTTCCTCTTCTAATCATTTTGACTAGATTCTTTTACAAAAATATCGTAGGGAGTTCCCCTTACAAAAATAATCTAACCAGAATTTTTCTCGTTGAAAAATGAGTGAGAAAAAATTTTCTAGTCAAATGCTACCCACTAACTATCAAATTTTACCTGTATTTTAAGGGGGCGTTTATTAGAATAAAAAATTTTTTTGAATCAATTCTAAATTCAATTTTTTAAAGTGCCTAAAAGATAGCTATATTCGTTCATGTAAATTATTTTCTGATGGATCAACTTTAATTGTTGGAGGGGAAACAAAAACAATTTGTATATTAGATGTTGAAAGAGGAGGGGAAATAAAACAAACATTTGATTGTGAAGCAGAAGCTTGTTATGCTTTAGCTATTTCTCAAGATTGTAAAACTTTGTTTTCTTGTTGTTCTAATGGTGTTGTGAATGTTTGGGATTTGACTTCTGGTGAAAGAATTGTTCAATTAATTGGGCATTCTGATGGGGCTAGTTGTGTTGATATAAGTGGTGATGGACAGAAATTGTGGACTGGAGGGTTGGACAATACTGTTAGGTGTTGGGATATTGGGGCTAGACAACAACTTGAACAATACCTATTGGAAAGTCAGGTGAGAGACAATAAAAAATTTTTTTTGTCAAAACTGCTTCAGGATTTATGAAGCATTTTAGGGCAAGTGAAAAACCAGGGTAGGACTGCTTCGAAGCATGCTTCAGATAATCTGAAGCTCATCTGATAGATGAAAAATATGTTTTACATTTTTGAAACATGAAGCAAATTTTGAATTAAATTCTGAAGCATTTTATGCCGGATTATTCTGAAACGCCCGAAATTTTGAAACATTTTCTAAACTTAAGGCCTGCCTTAAAACATCTAAAAACTAGCTTTGTAAAATCAAAAAAATATTTTTTTTAAAGATTTTCTCACTTGGTTGTTGTCCAACGGAGAATTGGGTTGCTGTTGGATTGGAAGACAACAATGTTCAGGTTATACAAACTTTTTTAGCAAAAATAAATTGTACACAAATTTAGGTACTAAACAGCACTACAATGAGTGAAAAGTATTTAATTAGTGGTCATCAAAGTTGTGTTTTGTCTTTAAAGTTTGCAAACAGTGGAAAGGCAAGTTTTACAATTTTAGATGTTTTTAAAAATATTAATTAGTGTTCTTACCTATCAAAACATTTTAGGGCTGTACTTTAGTACGTGGGTGCAGGCTTTAATTTACAAATGTTATACCATTCGAAAGAGCTCGTCGAGCTGAGTCGAATGCCACCAAAATTAGATCTAGGAAAAATTTCTGGACCGAGATATAGGTCCTTGAAGTTTGAAAAACCATAGGGGGGACCAAGCACTTTTTTGGGGTGAAAAATTCGAAAATGCAAATGATACCTCATTTGAAAGAGCTCCTCGAGCTGAGTCGAATGACATCAAAATCAACAAAATCCGACTTGATTGGACAAAGTTCTGATCTTTTCTTTTAGCTCCTTACCTATGGCATCTGTGGAGATTTTTGCTGCTACAGAGGCTCCAAATACGTCCAGAACAAGGGAGATAAGAATAGGTTTATGTTACGAGCCCAGACCCATCGCCCGTAGACTCCCCGCGAGGCGCGTGCCGCAAAACCCCGCGCGAAGCGCGGGGTTTTGCACAAGCGCCTCGCCGACGCTCCATAGGTTTATGTTGCCTGTTTTTGTGTCTTAACTTTGTCTAATCTTGTTCAATCATGGTGATTTTGGTCTCATTCGACTCAGCTCGTCGAGCTCTTTCGAATGGGGTATTATTTGTATAAAAAATTTTTATTCCAAAAATCGCCCCTTTGTATCTTAGGTTTTAGGGGGCTTATATCTCGGTCCAATCAAGTCGGATTTCGTTGATTTTGGTGTCATTCGACTCAGCTCGAGGAGCTCTTTCGAACGAGGTATAATTTACATATTCGAATTTTTTACCCCAAAATTGAGCTTACCCCCCCCCTATGGTTTTTCAAACTTCAGGGACCTATATCTCGGTCCAGAAATTTTTCCTAGATCTAATTTTGGTGGCATTCGACTCAGCTCGTCGAGCTCTTTCGAATGGTATAACATTTGTAAATTAAAGCCTGCACCCACGTACTAAAGTGACCCCCATTTTAGTTCAATGTTTAGGAAAATCAGAATTTTTACTGGAATTGTAAAAACATTTGTTTTTTTAAGAAATAAATGTACAATGTTTGTACAAATCAGAATTTAAAAACATGTTTTGTAATATGTTTTTGTCGTTAAAAACATGTTTTACAAATCAGAATAATTTTTAAAGAAAAATGTTTTTAAATTAAAAATCAGAATATTTTTTAAAACATGTTTTACAAACCAATACTTTCTTTAAAAACATGTTTTACAAACCAGAACTTACTTAGAAACATGTTTTACAAACCAGAATAAACTTTTTTAATTTTTTTAGTGGTTTGTTTCGACTGGAAAAGACAACGTTGTAAATTGTTGGCGCACACCTTATGGTTACAGACTTATAAAAACCAAAGAAACAAGTTCTGTTCTAAGTTGTGACATTTCTGAAGACGATCGTTTTCTTTTAACTGGATCCGGAGAAAAAAAGGCATCTCTATATGAATTGAGCTTTTAATTAATTAATTTTTTTGAAGAGAAGTTTTTAAATATCCCTCTCTTTAATTTTAATTTTCATTAATCACTCATTTTTTAAATATTATTTTTCATATATTTTCTAATAATATAAAAATAGCCCCGCCTCCTCCATACTTTTTTTAAATTTCGGATTTTTTAATAATCCTTTTAGAATTTATTTTTTTTGCTAAATTTTGTTATCAATCCGATTATTTTTTTTCATTCTAATTGGAATTTTTCTAGGTTATTCTACAGTAAACACTTAAATTTTTTTAAAAAACTTTTTCCTTCTTAAAATTGCCTAGGTCATCTTTCCCCCTTGAAGCATTAAAACAAAGAGGGTTCATTAAGTAAGGAAGTTAATTAGACTTAGCCCCAAGGCAAACTAGGCGGTCATTTCTAAGAAGAGGAAAAAGTTTTGTTTAAACTTGGCTTCTACTCTGCATATATAAATACTGAACGCATCTCATTTTATTTTTACACACAAAAACATTATTTTTTTTCTCCTCTCCCAACATCCACTTATTTTTAAAATTATTCTGCTTGTTTTTTTACAATTATTTTTGTAATATTTTTACAATTGAATAAACCTGCGCACACTTTGTTTTTATTCTAAAACTTAAAAAAGCTTAAGAATACAATTTAAATCAATGTTTTTAAGTTTGCAATTCTCATGTTTATTATTTTCTATAAAACACAAACATTTAATTAGCATATTAAAAACATGTAAAATTCCGCCTGTTTTTGAAACATTTTTTTGCCTTTTTAATAAATAAAAATACAATTTTGTTTTGTTTTCCAACTTGTTTTACAATTTTACAATTATTACATTTTTATTTTAAACTTAAACCAGAATTTTGATTTTACAATTACAATTTAAAAATTCTGATTTGTAAAAACAAGTTTATTTAATTAATTCTCTGTGTTACAAATCAGAATTTCTAAATTTATAATTGTAAAATAAAAATCAGAATATTGGAAAAACATTGTTTTTATTTGTTTGTTTTAAATTCTGATTTTTACAAATAGAAAACAACTGAAACATCAAAACATGGTTAAACAAAAACAACTATTTTATTGTTTTCTAACAACATTAGCTCTCTCAACATTTGATATTTTATTTTCCTTTATTGGAATTTGTTTTAATGGAAATTCGTTTTCTTTTCAACATTTCCTCGATGCTTTTTCACTGCCTTTCGAGATAAACAAATCTGTTGCTGATTTCTTTATTTTATCTTTGCTTCGAATGGTGTTGATGTTTGTTGGTTGTTTTGTTCTGGTTTTTAAAAGAAAGGTAAGTTGTTTTAAACAAACACGAGAAAACAACAAACATGTTGTTATTATTTTATAAGAACACAAACATAAAAATAAACTTGTTGCAAACATGTTCTGACTTAAATAGATTTGAACAACAAATAAACCAGAATAAACTTTAAACTTTACAAATTCTGATTCAAAATTACAATTTGTAAAAGTACAAAATTACAAATTCTGATTTTAAAAAATAAACTTGTCTTTAAAAAATAAACTTGTTTTTAGTAAACTTGTATTAAATAAACTTGTTTTTAAATAAACTTGTTTTAAATAAACTTGAATTAAAACATAACTAAAAACATGTTTTCTTTTCAGCCTTATAGTTTGCCAGCCTTACAATATATTTCAATTATCTCTTGTTTAATGTTTTGCTTTTTCAGTATTGTAAAATTGCAAAAGTAATTTTCTCAACTTTAAAATTAAAATAAACTTTGTTTTTATAGGCCCTTGCAATATATTGGAAATTTAATTTTAATTTCCTCTAATATTTTATTTTCTGTCTTGTGTCATTTTGTTTGGTTTAAATTTTTACAAGCTGATGAGGAATTTGATAATAATTATAAACATTTGGAGGAAGAAGATGAAGAAAAGGTAGTGAAAAAATAAAAAAATTTGCGGACAAAAATTTTGTCCGCAAAATATTTGCGGACATTTCTATACCCTAAAAATTATAAAATTAATAAATCCATTTTTAGGGGAATTTTGTTTTGCCTTCATTAGACAAACAAAACAACAACACTATTGTACCCAATAAAACTGAAAAACAACATCCAGAAATAGTTTCAAATGTTGAACAAAATGTTTCGGTAAATAATGATGGGCAACCGAAACCTTCTGTGTTTACTGGTTCTTTAGCTTGGCCAATTTTTCAGCCTATAATAGAAATTGTAGGAAGAATTATTTATTTATTTATTTTGTGTAACCATAAAAGCGGCGATAATTTTCCGACGGGTTTTTAGGTCGGTAACCCAATTTCGGAAATCGGTTTACCGAAAGCTTTTTTTCCAAATTTCCCGAAATTCTTATGCTGGCTAGATCTCTGGTTTATACAGTATCGAGACTTGCAAGCAAAAAGCTAGTCCCAATTTCCTCCCGGCGTGCTACCAGTTTACATAAGTGCTATACAGAGACTACGCTAAAACATTCACCAAATGCTTCCAGGCATACAGCCCAATTCTCTGTTAATTTATTCAAATTTTTTGCAGCCCTTTTTCGACATACCCACCTATCAAAAAGTTGATTTGGACGTTGAGCCAAGTGCCATAAGTGATGGAACTGATTTACCATTAGATGATATTAACACACTTAGGTTGCAATTTAAATCTAAAAAATATTTATAATTTTTCTGTCAGATTTTTCTTTAATTATGGTGTTGAACATGCTAGAGCTGTGCTACTTCGTCAACATAATAATTCTCAAAAGCTGCAGCAACAACAACAATTGATGCAAAATTATGAAGAAAAGGTGAGAGAAAAAAATAACGGTTTTTTGCGGATAAAATTTTGTCCGCAAAATATTTGCGGACAATTTTTTCATGTCCGCAAATATTTTGCGGACACGAAAGATAAAACATATAAGTTCTGTTATGCCCATTCAAAATCCATTTTTAGGAAAGTTCTGAGGTACCTTCATCAGACAAACAAGACAACAACAAAGCAAACAACTCTGCTAGCGCCGAGTCGGTCAGCAATGAAATTGAAGAATCAAAAGAATTATTTAATATGCAATTGGAACAAACTTTGGATGAATTTTTAGAAAAATTAAAATTAATGGGATTTGTTGAAAATAATGAAAAAATTAATCAAAAAATTAAAGAAACAGATAAAGATTTTGAAGCTTTACAAAAACAGTTGGATAGTACTAAATTTGAATTGAAAAATTGCCAACAGGAGAGAGATAGTTTTCAAAAACATGGAAGGATGGTAAGTTTTTGGAGAGAATTTTAGGGACAGATTTTGTTGTAGGCTTAGAGACACGGACCCTGTTTGACCACGACCCACAACTATTTTGTCGAAACGGACCCCAACATTCGTAATACTGACAAAAACCCTTCGACACCAACTATATGTAGTATATTGGATCAAGAGGGATGCTGAAATGAGGAAGAGGGAGTTCAAACTAGATTCAGCAGTATCGGGATCCCGATCGGGTGAGAGCATCCCGATTTTTTGAATCCCAATCCCTGACGCTGTTCTTTCAGGGATTGATCCCGGTTTGACCATTTTGAACATTTTGTAATAATAAAGAAAAATAGAAGAGGAAAGGAGAAGGAAAGGAGGGCTATAAAAATGGGGGCATATAACACAAGAGACCCAGATAAATCCCGGTTTCGGTATCAGGAGCAGTATTCCAAAATCCCGATCCCGGTTTTATGGTGAAATACCGATACTACTTAACTCTAGTTTAAATTCCCCCTCTTCAAACCATAAAAAATTTTAAACAAAAAAATTCTTTAAAGATGTATGAATCAATTTCTTCTTTAACTATGGAAATACAAAAACATGTAGAAATTGGTAAAAGGCTTGAAGCAATTCTAAACGTTTTTATTACATTTTTCGACAATTATTTTAAAACTTTTTAGCACGTTATCCCTCTGCTGCCAAAAGAGAACCAAGAACCGACTGAGTCAGCAATTGAAAGGGCTAAAAATGTAAACTTCCAACAAAGCTACTTGAGTTCAACAATGCCAAGTCCAACAATGCCTCTTACACATGCTGAGGCAGCAACTATAACTGCTCAAATGTTGAATACTTGGAAGTAAAAAATTTATTTTCTAGCTTTTTTGCCAGCAATATACAATTTGCGGACAAATTGTAAATAGTGTCTCGTTTCCAAGCCTTTTTCTCCCCAAGTTTTTCTTATAAATGTACAGAATGGTCAAATCTTGTAGATTTTATTTAAACTTGATAAAAAACATTATAAATTTTCATTTTTAAGCAAAGATGCAATGAAGATTCTTAGCAATTTATCAAAAAATTCAGCGCTTGATACATCTGCTACTAATGCTTTGATTGCTTCTTTCTTTAATCCATTTAATCGTAATTCATCAATACCTGTTCCTTCATCTTCATTGTCGTCTGTCCCACCAACTAATTCGGGAAATAAAAGTAGGGATAGGTTTAAAAATTTTTGTTTGCGGACATGTCCACAATAATTTGCGGACATAAATTTTCCTATCGAAATTATCTTAAATTTTGATAGGAAAATTTCTTTTGAATTTTTCGACAAAAACAAGAAAAATTTAATAGAAAATTTATAAAAATTTAAAATAATTTATAGCCCCTAAACCATCTGCTGAACAAACGTCTTCTCTTACAAGTGCTCTTAAAAAATTTGTAAATGAAAAGAAAATTGTTGTAAAACCTAATAATGAAAATTTGGTGAAAACCGGAAAAAATATTGGAAATAAACCAGAACCAGCTTATGCTTTTAAGGTGTTCTTTTAAAATTTTTTCATAAAATTAATAGAAGGGGTTGGGCAATGTGGTTGGTGGTTGTGGATATCTGGAACCGGGAAAAGTTAAGGTATTCGAAAAAAAAATTTTTTTTGAAGATTTCCCAGGAAACTGCCAACCTTAACTGGCTCCCCAATTCTTTCAAAAAAATATTTATTTTATTTTAAAGATTGTGCCTGGTGAAGAAATAATGCCTGTTGTTTTCCCTTCTGATGCTTCTTCAGAACCTGATGTTCCCAAGTAAAAAAAAATAAAATAATTAGAGTCGGATCTCGATTTTACCTTTTTGGAGTATAAAAAAGTGAATGTAAAATTAGGGGGTATTCGGTTTTGGGTAAAAACTGTGTACTGTTCTCTCCTATATCCCATGGGCAAACAATAGGGGTAAATCTAATTTTGAATGTAGCGGTTACTAATATTATATGTGATTAAAACATGTTTTTTTAAATATTTCTCACCATTTTAAACCTTTCTAATTTGCCTCCTATTTTTAATATAGTTAATTCCCTCATTCCAAAAATTTCCAAAAACATTTTTGCCTTCGATCACATACATATATTCAAATTGTTGCCCCCTGGGAACCTTTCCTTATACTTTTATTTTATTAAAAATATCAAATAAATGAATTTTTCTTGATCCGACTATCATTTTTTAATTATAAAGAAAGAATTTTTCTTTAAATAAAATTGAAAATTTTTAAATTTAAAAGAGGAATGCGTCATATTGCTGATTTACCCCATGGAGATGTTTGTTGTACTACTATATTCTCTAAGGATATACAACGTGTATTTACTGGTGGAAAGGGCCAAGTAAAAGTTTGGGATATTAACAATGTTACATCATCAAAGTCAACTGACAAGAATGTCAGAAACTTGGATTCTATGGCTACTTTTCCTGTAAAAAATTTTTTCTTATTTTTATCCTCCCCCTATTTTTGCAAAGATTGTCTCTTATTGCGACGGGAATCTAGATATGAATATAATTTAGCATAAGCAACAGTGGTGGGCCAGTTTGGTCTTTCGTCTAATTCCCCCATTTCGTTTTTTAAAATCAGTTCTGACACGATCCTGATAGACATCTTTCCCTTACCTTAGTGGACATCAACTTTTAAAAACTCGTCTCTTAAATAGAGGTTTATCCAAAAATGTGGGTATCTTATAGTCACCAGTGCTGGATATGGGGCACTTTATGGCTACTTATCTGGCTCCTTCCTTTTTCAAATTTTGGCTCTGGGAGCCAGCTTACGAAGCCATACATAGCTTCATAGCTATATCTACCCTCTAAATAAATATTTTTTTAAAGTGCCTAAAAGATAGCTATATCCGTTCATGTAAATTATTTTCTGATGGATCAACTTTAATTGTTGGAGGGGAAACAAAAACAATTTGTATATTGGATGTTGAAAGAGGAGGGGAAATAAAACAAACATTTGATTGTGAAGCAGAAGCTTGTTATGCTTTAGCTATTTCTCAAGATTGTAAAACTTTGTTTTCTTGTTGTTCTAATGGTGTTGTGAATGTTTGGGATTTGACATGTGGTGAAAGAATTGTTCAATTAATTGGGCATTCTGATGGGGCTAGTTGTGTTGATATAAGTGGTGATGGACAGAAATTGTGGACTGGAGGGTTGGACAATACTGTTAGGTGTTGGGATATTGCTGGTAGAAGACAGTTTTCATGCCAGGAAATTGAAAGTCAAGTAAATTTTCTATTGAAATTTTCTGAAAAAGTTGACCTTCTTAAAGGTTTTCTCAATTAGTTGCTGTCCAACTGATAATTGGGTTGCTGTTGGATTGGAAGACAACAATGTTCAGGTTATACAACTTGAATATTTAAAAATAAACTTAACAATTTAGGTACTAAACAGCACTACAATGGGTGAAAAGTATTTACTTAATGATCATAAAAGTTGTGTTTTGTCTATGAAGTTTGCGAACAGTGGAAAGGCAAGTTTTACAATCAGAATTTATTAAAACATGTTTTTACAAACCAGAATAATTTAATTTTCTAAAAAATAAAAAAAAACATTTAAGAATGTTTTTACAAATCAGAACCTTATAAAAACAAAATGTTGTTACAAAGCAAAACATTTTAGTTAAATGTTTTAAATATCAGAATTTAGTTAAAAACATGTTTTACAAACCAGAATGTTTTTTAAATAAAAATGTTTTTTCAAATCAGAATACAATCTAAAAACATGTTTTTATAAATCAGAACTCTTTAAAAACATGTTTACAAATCAGAATTGTTTTAGAAAATATCAGAATTTATTTAAAAACATGTTTTACAAACCAGAATATAAGTTAATTTTCTAGTGGTTTGTTTCTGCTGGAAAGGACAACGTTGTAAATTGTTGGCGCACACCTTATGGTTACAAACTTGCAAAAACCAAGGAATCGAGTTCCGTTCTAAGTTGTGACATTTCTAAAGATGATCGTTTTCTTTTAACTGGATCCGGGGACAAAAAGGCATCTCTATATGAATTGAACTTTTAATTGAATTTTTTGAAGTTAAAATTAATCATCTCTTTTTAACTATTTTTTGTTTCTGATATATAACCAACCTCCTTTTTTTAAATATTTTTTTCTTGGTTCTTTAAATAATTTAAAATCCTCTCAATAAATAATCAACTATACACTCATTTAATTTATTAATTTTTTTTTAATTTAAAAATTCAACTTCTCATGTATTTTTTAAAATTTTTGAATAAAAAAGTTGATCTACTGGGTCATTTTATCAAATATTTACTACCCCTTGATAAAACATTTTTTAAATTTATTTCCCACATTGATTTTGCAAGTCTCCCTTTTTTGGTCTATGTATTTAGATAGTAAAATGGCGCTGCCCTCTTATCAACAACAAATATAATTTTGGCATTCCGAACCATTAAAATTTTATGTTACCCTTTTTGATAAGAAGCAAGCACATGAAAACTAAACATTTACTTTTTGGCCTCAACTTCTATATAGAATATTTTTTGTTGAGACATAAACATAATTTTTTTTAATTTTCTTTAAAGTTTAAGTTTACAAACTTGAATTCTAGTTTACACTTGAAAAACCTTATTCTAATTTTTTAAAGACTGAACTTAAAGTATAATTCTGGTCTTCTATTCATTTTAAACGAATATCTTAATTTTATAAATTCTGTTTTTTTAGTTTAAATAAATTCTGATTTTTATTCAAGTTCGAACTTAATATAAAATCAGAATTTTATTTAAAAAATCAGAATTTTATTTAAAAAATCAGAATTTTAATGTAACCCAGACATAAGAATTCTGTTTTTTGACCAGAGAATATTGTTTAAGAAATAATGTTTCAGAAAAACATTAAAAAATGATTCAATAAAAGCCTAACATTTTCAAAATAAATTTTATAAAATGGTTAAACGAAATCAAATCCATTGCATTCTCCGAACACTAGCTTTTTCAACATTTGATATTTTATTTTCCTTTATTGGAATTTGTTTTAATGGAACTTTATTCTCCTATCAACATTTTCGTGACGATTTTGCAATGCCTTATAAATTTAATAAATCTGTTTCTGATTTTTTTATGATCTCTTTACTACGAATGGTATTTTTGTTTGTTGGTTGTTTTATTCTGATTTTTAAAAGAAAGGTTTGTTTAAAACTAATATATTAATTCTGGTTTTACAAGATAGAACATGAAAAGTTAAGTAATTCTGGTCTCTTTAAGTCTGAACTTGAAGCGACATAATTCTGATTTTAAATAAACTTGTTTAAAACAAAGTTTAATTCTGGGTTTTCACAAGCTTAAGCTTGATTAGTACTTATATTAATTCT